>JTDE01005555.1:0-34683 GCA_014338405.1 Paragonimus skrjabini miyazakii
AAGATTCAATCCAGGTACAGGTTAGAGGGATTTTGAAGTACTCAATTTTGAGTATGACAGTGTTTCACTCTGAAAATGGCAAAAAATGTATTTCCACGACGAAAAGTTTACCAGGAAACCCAACATGACATTTTTACTGATAAATATTTTGAAAGTTTCATCCCAGTGAAAATGAGACCATGAGCGTTTTCCGTTATAAACTATTTTTTACATTATAACAGAATTGTCATAGGCAGTGGGCTGTATATATCTGCCCTGAAGTATGTATTCCAATATTTAGTGAAACTTTAGGGAATGGCACTTCACGTCCAAATGACCATTCCCAACTTGGTTCCACCGTAAAACACTATACCGGCGAAACACACAGTTGCCTTCTTTATCGTCAACTACTGTCGTTGTTCCTCTCGTGTGAGGGGTTTTGAGTGAACATAAGTGGTGAATATGTGTCGGTGATCGCTTTTGTTCCTAAAGTTGACTGCTTGCATCGGTACCACATTGCTCATTATTTTACCAAATGCTACAAACTCATTAGTGACTAGTCCCTACCTATCACTTAACCGTGGTAGTCGCAGTTGAAGGAAATGTGTGCGTATGATATTCCTTCATACTCTTTTCGGATGGGATTTTGCAGAATAATACTGATGGTCTGCTTGTACAAAAACTCTTCCGGAATTTGGCCTCGGACTGTGCTGTTATGTGGAGCAGACACAAACCTGGCTCAGAGTGACAAATTTCTCAAATCCACGTACACTTCGGGTCATGTTCGCATTTGGTTCGTGTTTGCCCCCTGGTACAGTTTACGTGTATTACTTGTTGTCGGTAGCCGGGGATATTCATAGGGTTATGAGTGTGCCTGCACACTTAACATCAACATGTTGAAAGCTGATAGTGATAAAACCAACATCCGAGTTGTGGGCTTGCTACGAGAAGCGTGGTCAAAAGTGTAACATTTCTGACGAACGTCAAAGTGAATGTGTGATTAACGCCACCGAAGGCAACTATTTTTATGAGTACGTTGCGTTTTGTGTTTTGTTTTTGTTGCCGTCTGTGAAACGTGATTTGAAAGGTCCGCAAGTGCAAATACTCCGATATTTATGAAACGCAGCCTGGAAAATGCGAAGTTTAGCGGATTATTAACAGACCTCCAAGAATAACCACTCGAAGAGCAAGGAACTCAAACAGCATATGGCAGCCAGTAATGGGACTGTTCTAGTGAGCCATATTCTGTTCAGTGTTTGCCTGGAACTTCGGGGATGAGTTGAACATCTTATTCAGTCTGAGTGCTCCGTATTATTTCCACGAAGAATGTATCCTGAAGGGCCTTCATGTTGATTTAACTCTCGCGTAATTTGAAGTTGCCAAGTTGCCAGTTATAAGGATGAGGGGAAGTAGAGTTTTGAGTGGTGGTAAAGTGTGCATAAACTTGGCAAGGAAAACTACTGCAACGATTACAGAAGTGGCTATTTTCCTGTCGCAAAGTCTAGTATCATTTTGCTCTCTTGTTATGTAGTATTCTTCATACGTGTTATGTTCATTGTATATATAAACTACTTGTCCATTGCTTGAATCAATACACACTTGGTCCTCGCGCGCGTCCACTTCCGTTTGCACGTGGTAGTTGTTACCGGGAGTTAACTGTAGCAACAGTCGACTTTAGTACGCTGGAGTTTATTTGTTATTCAAGAGGAACGTTATTCCAACATAAATCGGACTTAGTGTGGTGGAATTTGTCGTAGACAGTTACGGAAGATTGTTTAGTAACATTGTTGATTCATTTCTTGGATCCACTACACTATGTAGTGGATGGTCTTTTGCGCGATATGCAGGAAGAAGCTTGCTGCGATACACTCAGTGAATTGTGCCACTACAAATGCAACAGGCGCGCAGCAGCAGACGTTGCGTTGTACGCGGAGCACTGCTTTTTGATATGAGTCGGTGGTGCCTTTGTGTCTTTGTGAAACCTAGTGGCTCCACAGGTGTGCCGATAAACGTATACGCCTTTAGCTTAAACAGAGGACGAGTTGCTGCTATTCACGAAGGGGTTTGGGCAGGAAATATAAGGCATAGGAGTGATGCGCATACAGTCAAGGAGTTGAAAGCGAATGATCCGCACCATATTATTAGCTTGTTCAAGAGAGAAGTGCCACTTGAATAAAGGAAGTATTATGAAACCGTAATTATTGATACTTCTAGTTGTCTTATACGAGAAAGCAAAACGACTGGCTGTAAATCGAAGCATACTGGAGACGTACAAAAGTTCTTCCGCATGGGTAGTCTTGCAGAACAAATCCAGTGATCAGTCCACTAGAAGAATTCGTAATGCACTGTTTAGGAGCTTGATTGAACGGTGTTGCCGAAATAAGCCAAAAGAACACCGCGCAATCAGCAATAACCTAGTCAACATGCTGAGGCCACCTTGTGTTCGTGAGCATGTGACCATCATTAGAGTGTTGAAGCTAGGTAGACCGCGAGGAAATTGCGAAGATCTAACAACAACGTGTGTAAAGTTGACAAAGCCATGTCAGAGGGCAAAGTTTTAACAGCAACGGAATAATTACGGACTGCCACAGAAGTAGTCGTGATAACGGCACATGACCACATGGAATAGAAAGAGACACAGCAGATTGCTTCCAACCCGGCAGTAAATTGGTCTGGTGGCAATTCGGACTCGTAATTTTTGTGCACTAATAAGCCGTCACCTTGCCAGCCCAAGGCTTAGGACGCAGCGATGACGCTTAACATTATGGAAGTATACGGCCATTATGATTACACGGGGAAACAAGATAACTCAGAATTAATATTTAAAACTTCCATGAGCACAACAACCGAGGGACTTTGCAAATGTGAAGCGAGGTGAGGCAGAAAATAATGAGTATTTGAAAGTGACACAAGCGCTAGAACACAGTCTATGTGCAAGGCCCCATCTTCTGTTAGTATTGAAGTGATCACCATCTAAGCCAAGGATGCGTAGAGAAATAGTCAGCATCAAGTCATCTGAGGGCAACTTGCTTACAGGCGCTCATTCTGGCGTTGCAGTTCGCAGAATTTCGCCGAAATGAGAACCATCGAAACCCCAACTTGAATCTTCATTTTGTACCAGTGGACTGATTGATTCGTAAGAACATTACATTTTATAAGATAAAGAAAATACTTCGACAGCTGGGTGCTCATGAAGCTCAGGAGCCAGATGAGATCTATGCAACTAACATCCAACAGTTATCCGGTGTACCAGCCACTACAATAACCAATATCCTTAACCAATCCATCAAGGAATGTGGAGTGGTGTGAGAATGGCGCGAGATCAATGTAACTCCTCTGCAGGAAGATGAGGACAAAGAGTCAACTAGTAACTATCGGCGGTTAGTATTGATTGCATTTTAACAAAAAATGTTCGAAGCCGTTATTAGAAATGGGGTTACTGGGTATAAGACCCTTCACAAAGAGCAACGCGTAGCTATAAACCATCGATCCCAAATAATCAAAAGGAGGTTGGATAACAATGCCGCAGTACTACTGAGCAACGTATCAGGGTGGCAACTAGACAAACCAAACAGTTTCTATCGACAGGTCGTTTCCAGGAAGTGAGTTATAATTTGGTGCCGAACAATTTAAAGATGAACTACAGTTACATAATATGGCGTTCGTACCCAATAGAGTTCTTCCGAGCAGTCAACAATTTAAATAACACTGGAAATGGTCCGAACTCCAAAAAGGCAATGCACATACCACTCAAGCGAAGTACAACAACCGGCAATCAGCTATTCGCACAACTATCAAATTGATGCGAGAAAACAAAATCACGTAGGTTGAGGCCCAAATAACGGCCAAAAGCAGGAGAGTTGGAATATACAAAGAAAGACACCTGAAGGGAAGGGCTAGGTTAGATTATGCATAATGGAACTTCAAAAGTTGATGCGCTGAACGCCTGACTACACAAGTTACTGGATGCGAATCAACGTGGGTTCATGAAGAAAATGTCATGCCTGTTCAACTCAGTTTCCTAGATGAAACAGCACAACACTTAGGCAGAGTAGAACGACCGGAAGCACGTCACTTGGACGTTAGCAAAACATGCAGTTTGGTAAACCACCGCTTGCCGATACCTAGACTGGAACGCTTTTGGAATACACCAGTTATAATTCAATGGATTGCACATTTACTCCACACCAAAAGGTTTAAAGCTACCGTTGGTGAATCCTGCCCAGAGGTGGAGTCCTACACCAGTTGGTTCTGTGATGTTTGCTAATGCACGAAAATGGCAACAATTTTCCATTATTTCCAGAATGGTTGTTCGCTGGTTATCTAAAAATCTTTAGGAATTCAATTCCGGATGTCGTCCATTCTGGCATGGTGATGCTTTTTGAGTGGTCAGTAGAGTGTGATTCGTTTCTCAACCATTAAAAATGCTTGTAGCTGATCAAAGACCGTAACGGATTCGCCCGAAAGCATTTCTTCAGTGTGAGCAGTTAGACGAGGCTTGCTCAGGTTGCTGAAGTTAGAGATCTCGGGGTTCAGATTCACAGCGGTTTTGGATCCGCGACGCATTGCACTTTGCTTACAAAGTAGGTGGAGGGGATGGTTATTTCATCTCATATGAACAACCATATTTGGGGGGGCTGAGGCACCGATTCTATTATACAAAAATTCGTTTGGTCCCAGTTGGGATAATATATCCAAGCCTGATGTCCAAACCCAAAAATCAATAATGTTAGCGAAGTGTGCAGAGATTAGCTAATAGACTGGTACGAGGCATGAAGCCTTTAGTGAATCGTTTGCTAAGGATTCAAGCTCACACCGAATCATGCGTAATCTCGCGATCCAATAAATGTCTATCACAATATCCAACAGTAGAGAAAATAACCTACCTTCAAAACGGTTAGTGAAAAAGCACCCGTAAAAACTGGAGTTAACACGGTACTAACTAAATACGTATACAAGAAAATTGTATTCCTCACCCCGAATGTGAAAAATTCTCAAAAATGAAGGAGCAACGTGCCCGTAAAACAAAATTGACAACTAGGCACCGCTCAATAGTGAGAACGATAAAACGGAATTGGTCTCACTAAAACAAATGGTCAGTGATTGGGTGAGGGCAAAAGAACTGTTCGCGTATTGAGAAATGATAGGAATTATAAGCTTCTCAAGGAAAACTATAGAAAGGAAATGTCTACTCTTGACACTTAGCAATTCGCAAGATTCAGACGGAATAACAGAAAAGAAAACGGTTCTGGTAGCCGATGTAAGAATAAAGACGATTAATGCATTTTACCTAAAAGAAATATTTAAATACGGAGCTGCCTTTAACCAATAACCAAACAATACACAAAACTCGAAATTAATGCAGCAGTCCTTAACAAAATCAGGAGCGCTCAAGTTACGTTACTAAACGGAAGTCACTCAACCTATTTTCCCCGGAAGGACAAGGGGTCAGTGAGGATTCGGTAGAAGATATCAAGATTCCAGTCGGTCTTGCGGGCATACCTTCCGGTATTCGTTTCGGTCACTGAAAATGCTCTACCTGAGAGGATACCATGTGATGAGCCACAAGCCGAGAGTAAATGAGGGTTCGTTTCTCATTGTTTCCCTGTAATGTGATGAAGGGGTGACACAACACCCCCGCGTACATTCTGGAAGTTTCGACAGTCGAAATCCATAAGCGCAGAGAAAACCAGGTGTAGGCTCGAGTATTTTTCGATGAAATTTTGATTTGAAATGCTGTCCGTCCTTCGTGTGTGTGTAAACCAGTTTGTAAGTGGCTGTGTCCAAAAATAAATGTTAGCACGTATGTGAGTTTGTGCTCATCTTTCTGTTGCTTAGTGTAGGAAGTATTGTTACGAATACTGAAGCGAAAAACTCCGTAGTAGACGTGGGGTACCGATTGGACCAACACAACATTGTTGGGCATATATTGAAGAGGGAAGTAACACCCAGCTATCGTTCGAGGGGATGCACAAGAATTAGATTGGCGCGATTTATCACATCCTGACAAACAAAATATACCATGCGTTGTATGTCCTTATATTCACTTTGGAATACCGCACCGCGTTCTGCTTTGCCTGCTGGTATCTCAGTTTCAATTTATATTGTTCATTTATGTACAAAGCCCTTCATCTTCTTTTTATTATTTTCATCTTTCATTAGCTCATAACAGCCTCAAAAATGACCGAATAACGGATGCAGGGAAAGAACTGAGATAGCACTCGGGCTAAAAGAGCCAATACACTTGGCATCCAATCATATTTATACCTGGTTGCTTGGTAAAACTTCTCACAATAACCAGGCCACAAAAAGAGACCTTTGGTCAAAACCGAAAAGTGGTGACGTCAAAACTGTTTGTAAACACAACAAATAAAGAAAAACAAACGTGCCTTTAGTTCATGACCTACACACTTGCTCTTTCCAGACTGTGTAATGAGGGCCGGGGTCTGCAGAATTCAACTCCCCTCCCATAATGCTCATCAGTACATACCGGACAGTTTCAATATATGTTAGCTCATGCCTTCACTGGTTAGCAAAAGTTTTGAAAGAATGAGATAAACTTAATGAAATCCCTGGTTCTTAGTTCACTTAGTTTCTTCGTCTACAACTTCTGTTTTAACTTTTTTAAGGACACCCTAGGCAACCACCAAATAGGAGTAATTGAACTATCAGAATGTTATCCCTGTGGTGGTGATACATGTGTCCTTTCTGGCGTACGAGTGCAAGTCAAAAAGAATTGCTTCCACTTGATATTATGCACTTACAGGAGTATCGCGTCTATGTGAGTGCGATGTATAAAACTGATCCATTAAATCAGCATTGTTGATTGTGTATGAAGATGATTGTTTTGATTTCACATTGTAAACTGACGCGCACATAAATCGCTTCTTGTTTTCGTGAGTGGCTAAGGATTTATTCATATCACTCTTTTTTCGCTCATGTACAGGTCTGAAATTCTTTGCATGTAGGTTGCGGGGTTTAGACGGGATAACTTGAAACCGGACTGTCATAATGAAAGGGCAGAAAGCTGTCTTCTACTTGCCTAAAAACGTGAACGATCACGCTAATAACTAACACATCAGGTGAAATGAAATGAGGTGAACGGAACTGAAATTGGAACTGATTATAGGCGACCCATACGAACGCTTGAAACAAAGAGGATAAATAAGGAAAGGTTCCAAAGGAAACTAAGGAGTATGATCTTGCAACAACAATTGAGATGTGGCTGGCAACCCAGATGGACGCGTATACAGCTTTTGAAACATGCAGTGAAGAGTGAAAATAATTGTTATAATGAAATCTGTAGTGTGGTACTAAACGTATTTACTAGCTTTGTGGTGTTGGTCGTTAACACAGCCATATACTGGTTGCCAAGACCGCTGAAGGGTTTTCAATTTGGGACCGGCAACCCACGTGTGTGGTGCAAGTGAGAGATCACGGGATGGTTTCCCGTAATGGACGCAATAGTGCTGTAGAATGGCTTTGGTTCGGCACTTAGATTGTTAACCAAATCTGGCTAGTATTAGCGTTTGTCGGCCCTCATAGCTGTTGTTGTCCGGTTGCGGATTATATGGCATTCATCGCGTGCCTTTTCACTCCTTAAAGCCAATACGCATTCCAAGCTGTTCTCTTGGTTGTCAGTAAGTGTCTAATGGAATGCCGAAGTCGACTTGTGCGCATGGGTTTTTAAATTACCTGACCGGAACATGCCTGTAGATGGCATTAGTACCAGCGTCCACAATAAACTACTGGCAATCACCGACTTGTGGGCACAATGAGTCATCAAACTAAGACAAATAGCTGTGTTCTTCAATGAAGGATATCCAATATGGTTTGTGTAAATTTGGACCAAAAATTTCGGGTTAGGGAAATTACGTTTAGTCTACTTATTGACATGTGTTGTGGTCTAAGCAATGTGGTGATAAGAGTGGCCAAAACTATGGTGGCACCAAAGAAGAGTTGTAACGGTGACGAATGAGCACAAAGGGTAATGGTGCAAATAAGACCGAAGACGTATCAGTAAAATAGGGAGGACTCACTGATAAGTCAAGGTCCGCTGAATTGAACAAACTACCACAAGAGTGAAAGACAGCGTCAGAGAGGGGGTTCAGTAGACGACGGATAGACAACTCAGCACGCGACGTGGGATGACGAACGGTGGTCGTCAACAGATCAGCCGATACGCGGAACCAAAATATTTCACCATACAATTATTTCACCGCCCCAAAATCCCCCAAAAATGAAGGAGACAGAGACGGTATGCGGTAACTCGCTCTTATTCGTGTTGACTATCCAGTTCAAAAAATGACGGTGATGGTTTCAAACGAATGTACAAATGGAGTCAACTAGAATGTGTACACAAAAACGTACAGAAAGGAATTACAAAATATAACTTTGAACTGTAGACACTACGTGTGATTATTCACTGATAATCACAACCAGGAGAAGAATTGGTTCACAGACCACTGTTCGCATGTCTTTGCTAGTTAGAATGTAATTTAGCCTGGACGTTTTTCCGGCGGCTCTCATCACATGGAACCTTCGACATCTTTTGTTGAGCGAGAATTCATAATTTTGACGTGAAATATAAAGCAAGTGATGTAAGTGTAACATGAACTTCGTTGCTGTCAGCGATTTGAGCGATCAGTGCACGGGTTCGTGGCAAAAGTTTGAGGGTGCCAGGATGTGGTCGGTTGGTCTTATCCGGCATCAAGCAAACGTCTTTTAAAATGAGAGCAGGATACAGTATCACTTTACTGACAACCGCAAATACTGAGAAGGGAGTAAAGTTACTAGTTGAACAATGTTTTAAGGGAATCATATCCAGCAGTGCTTAAAATCGATCTCTAGAAATGCAGTTAACAAACCCACAAAGAATGCTGTTCCAATGGTAAATAACCTTGTACGAAACTAGCTGTTGATTGAGACGGGTCCAAGGATGGACCTGGTAATACTTTCTGTCAAGTCCTCGTCGGACGCTATAATCCCTTACGATCGAAACCGTCAGGGAGAGCAGCGTTAAAAAAATAAGTTTGCGGAGGCCGAATCACCACTTAACCATCGAAATACAGTCTGATGCAGGTCAGGAATTTCAAATCGAGTTTCGTACGTGGTATCTTCTAAGTCCGTGATTAATTTGGTGTCAGCGAGCTGGACACGCTGAATAATGATTTTGTCCTTCTTGCAGCTGCATGAGTGACTTGGTTGACATACTCAAATAGTGGTATCACACACATTACGTAAAACGGTTGTCTAGGCAAGGAAAGGTTCGTCTTAACACCTCAAGATTAGCGAACCTCTTCTGTACGGTCATCTTGTGATGATGAGTGATAAACGAATTGAACGGCATCCAGATGTCTGGATGCCTTATCACGGCAGTTTTCGATGTTTACTGTTCCGAGCGCGCAACGAATCATGGTCCCTATCGAGTGATACGTGTGCACACTTTCTTTCGAAGCCACTCCCAGGGTGCATAAAACCACGTATGGGTGGGAGTTTTGAGAATCGGACAAAGGTCAGCCTGCGTTCGGTGCCATTAAGTAAGCGGTCGTTGCACAGCGAGGGAATGAATGTCCCACCAATCAAACACGTGGATGGTTGGTTAAAATATGCAATACGATTCACAGTTTCAGGCGGGCTCAAAGTAGCCCGTTCATGTTCGGCCAACCTCTTCAGCCTGCCGTCAGCACAAATTACTACATGGTCTACTTCTACGCACTGGCGATTGTGGTGGTGCACGGTCGTATTTATTGTCTTTTGTGTACTAGATTTACATTATACCCACGACGGTGGCCCTAACGCAATGCATGCCCTTCGAAACTACCCACTGTGTTGTAAAGGGATTTGGCATTCGAGTACAAGTACCTGAAGAGGATAGCGACGACACATCTTTCTCGAGAATTTATTTTTAGCTGCCTAGGTGAATGCATACCTTCAGAAAAGCCGATCGGGCTTTGCTGGTCTGGTGCATGTGTTGCCGCCATCAGATAGGACGGTACGTTTAATTATCACTAATGCGAAATGGCCACACCAAACATTGGCGTGGTAGCGAAATATCATTATTCATACTGAATTTCAATCAATTTAGTTGCATAACTTCCACACTAATTCATAGTTATGATGGCCTATAAACGACTCGCGCTGTTTTGCGTTACAGAATGACTCGCATAAACCGAATAAAATGGAGACAACCTGGGTCGATGGACATCACAACAGGCTGGGCCTAAACAACTATACGGCGACTCGAAAAATTAAATCGGACATGAACTAATGGGACTGAGGTAGGCTTGGGAAAATTCACAAAAATCAATGCGCGGATGCAAAATTATATGCGGATAAATTTCAGTTGGGCCTGTGAAAGATAAGCACAATTACGTCGGGTTGAAATTAAACGACCGACGGAGTTTTCCGAGGTCTTTACGTAAAAATCCTTCTACTAACATTTTTCATTCTGAGGAGCAGTTTGTTTGGTTTATTGACTGAATGACCTTGAAAAAGATATCAGATTTGGCACTTATTCGGTCTTTTCACCATATTCCGTGGTATTAATGCATGTTATTTCGCGGGGTTTCGAAGCTCCCGGGATGTATCGTCGTTAAATATGAGGTTACCTGAAGTGCAATGCAAGTGATGATTCTGAATGCTTGCAATCCGTGAACCAGTTAAAGAAATATTGGTTATAATATTTTGCATCTTCGTTCCAACTTACGGTGATCCAGTCAGTTTATTCTCATCCGAAAAAGAAAACTATCACACGCTTTGGCATGACGAACGAAAAATAATTTTGTCATCAGGGTAACTTTTATGAATATTCGTATATTTTATGTTTAGAGAGCATCTTCTTGTGGTATCGGTGCCAAACACATCTCGAGTATCTCGAGTTTTGGAGTGGCCTACTACAAACTTTGGCTATGCAGCCGGCCGAGAAAAGCGGAATTCGCCTTTTGTTTCCGCAATAGAAATTTACTACGACGTTTACGAAGTTTGTGGATTTATTGGCGTACATATACACTGTCATTTGTACATAAACACCAACGACTCCTGGACCTGGTTGGCAACCACACAATCTTCTATTCCAAATGACCCCAGCAACTACATGTATGAATATCATGGTGAGTTGATGAAGTAGATCCTACCTTAACCTTCGTGTAAGCTCGCAAGTCATTGGTTCCGATCGGAATGAAAGGAGTCACGTACGTTTTCCAAAGTAATAATCCAAGTTATTTTGAAAAACCTATTGAAGCCCAAATAAAAAGAGCAGCCAGAAATGTTTTTAATCGTGCTCGGACGAAGCCCACAGGATAGACACAAAACAACGTCTAATAGGGCATCGATTAGTGGAGATAATTTTTTATGGTTCATAATATGACTTGAATTATTATATCAACAGCGTCTTATTTTGCCCGCTTGCACAAACCGCTAACCGCTTCTGATGAGTACTTTTCACCCAGTCTCACGGGTGTAACTTTTACCTGAATTTGCACCAAAAATGAAATTAAGATCACTTATAAACGAAACCTTCCATGCAAAATACGACACGATAAAAACATGTCCGTTTCTTTATTATATTAATTACTGAACAAAAACATCCATGCGTTCCACACTGATCCACATGGAGTCTAAAGCTTGCCAGAAACATGTTTCACTTTTATTTCATTTACAAAGTTTAACTTAACAATCCATCTTATTTTAGTTCAAAGGATTATTCAAAATATTTTTCAGAAATCCTTGTATAATGAGTGTATAGTGCTTGGTAACAGCCGGTACTTAAATGGACATTATTTGTTTGTTCGTAGTAAATTATGCTACTTTTAACAAAAATTACCACTTTACGGCTGACTCAACTAATTAAGCCAAATGCTTTTAGACAATTGGTGCATGCAAAATTACCCGATTTAGCACTTAAATATCTTGCATGTTTTCCGCAAGCAAAAAGGTTCTGACACGGTATTTAGGACAAACTACATTCCGGTTAGTTCTTAAAGTAGTAATCTTGTTTTTGAAGAATTAATCGCTGCAAACTTGTTTACCCATGAGCAGAACAAAATTAGAGACTTACAGCAACACCAAAGCTAAATATTTCAAACATAATAGGGTCGCTTGTACTATGAGGAAAACGACTTACCTAAGGTGCTCTGGGTATCGTGTATCAGGACTATTAACATGTAGACATGGTCCGAAGTTTGAAACAGATGACATTGTAAACAGTTTTCAAAATTTGAAATAGAGGGCGAAGGTGAGCCCAGGAGTTGGAAGGGTAAACGGCTTGAAGTGAATTTAATATTTATCAAGCATTTCGGCTAACAATACAAAATTCATTGCGTAGAAAAATTCCATTATTATTGTGATGCCATGTTATGGGAAAACCGTGTTCGTTGTCAAAAAATTGCAGATAATTCCAACGAATAAACTATATTCGGAGATGAATAATAAAGGAGATAACAGAAAACTGTTTTCGAAGTGGCATGCTTGCAGGAAAATTTCCCACTGTAGTGAAGAAATAAAACCGTTGCTTCAGAATTTTAAAAAGTCAGGTTTATAAGATGATGCATCATTTTTAGTGTTGGCAAGCAACAGATTATCAAATTACACAAACGGCAAACGTCTTAGTTCTGTTATTTCAAGTGCTATTGAAGGATGATGGACATTTATGAATTGTGTCGTGTGAGTCTTATAAGAAGCAACAATACTACTTCGCCAAATGTGATATGACAACCCACCTTAGTGTTATTTCATATTGTTTACAATTGCTTGCTTAAAATTATGATTCAGTAATCAGAACAACAGAATTCTAATACAATGCAAAAGCCGCTCATTGTTCCGTCTGTAGCACCTGACCGACCATACTCCGCTACGTTACTGTGTTGCAAACATTGGAACTGCTAATAAAAGTAACTAGTTTGCAAAAATACTGCATGTAAAAGAACATGACCACTTCACCTTTGTTTGAAGCTTATATTGTGTTTGAGCTGGTTAATTGTCAGTTCACGGATGTTCTTAATTTACTCTGCGTTAACTAGCAAAAGTCAAGTGATTGCCACTTACATAAAAGCCAGCTGATGCACAAAATCAGTAAACGTAGCATAGATGTTGACGTTGCTTTCTTGTGAACTGGATTGCTGGCCTTTATTAATTAACTCGCCTCACAATTGGTGTTGATATTCTAAAGGGAGGCCATTTTAGTAACAACTGTAACTAAAGGTCAACAAAGTTTGAATAACAAATCGGACCCATCAGTTTAAGCATGTTGTATCAGTAATGTTTGATACGCACAAAGCAGCCGTCTTAATTGAATTTGGCCGTTCAAACACTGTTAGACAGTTGTGAAATACTTCTTTAAATGAGGAGTTATTAACTAAACGGAAAGCGGAAGATTTTGATGAGTTGGTAAATAAATAGGGATGCCATTTCCAGAGCACTGTTATATTGCAACGGACCGCAGTATTACACATGGTAGAAACTAAAACGAATTTTTAGATATTGTTTAATCTGGTTTAATTTCTTTAGTCATGTCAGTTCTAGTAAAGATTAAAATAATTTTACGGCGAATTCGTACGGGAATCCACCAACCAGTTACCATTAAAATTATAGTACAGGCTGTGTGAAGTCTGGTTAGTGTATTTGTGTAATGGATAACATAGGGTTAGTTAAAACTATATAATTCAGTGATCGCGTAATGTAAATTGCTTACCAGAAACCACCACCCAGAAGTGGCCCGCATTTACAGAAGCCACATTTTACGCGAACGAGTAGTATAATACACATGACAGTGTAATATAGTACATGATGTATGATACATTTCGCATCCTTCAGTAAAAAGATTTTATTCTCAATAAAGGACCTCTTAGTCTGAGACTAACTTTGCTAGCCATAAACATAGTGATTGAGAGGATGGAGAGGATTATTGGCCCTAGCTAGACTTTACAGATTTCAGAGATGGAAGTTATAAAGTATAAAAGTGGTTTTTAACAAAGCATCTTAAGGAAATCAAAGATAAACGCCTTAATTTTCCAAGTTTAATCATCCTTCGTTATGTACAATGAAAGTATTACCGAATTTAATTACACATTTATACTATACTCATATGTGACATCTCAGTCGTGTGTTGTACGTACGTTACACTGCATAGCGCATTTCTGATAGTCAGTAGTAAATTGTTGGAACTACGTAGAAATAAGATAAACGACGTTGGAGTAAACTGCCCGAACCAACTTGAATTATCAAGTTATTCGAATGAAACTGGTTAGGATGAATTCAGAAAATCATATCTTATGATCTGCTTTTGAATCTGCATTAACTCACAGCTTTTGACCAATGAATCTATGGTGTTCGCTTGTGGGTTACAAATGATACACTAATCGTGCGGTCTTCTGATGTAAACATTGAACGAAAACACCTAAGGAGGCTTTTATTGAAGATATTGTGTTTAACTATTATACTGGGATCTGTCAATAATGTGGGATATAGTGGACGTTCTTAGAAAGGCTGGCACACAAGCCTGGTTAAGAGCAATGGTGTCACAAATGATCTTCCAAAATTCAGTTGTTCCTTCAGAGGATTACATTAGAGACTTTAACCACAATATCGTGATTAAAATTCGCTCGCATTACTAATAGATAGTAAGGCGAAAGTGGTAAGTTACAAAAGACCCAATGGCAAGACCTGTCAAACTACTCGTCAGCAGTAAAGTTCCATTGCTCTTCGGTGGCTTTGGTGGATTTTAACCTGAAATGACCAAGATATCCTGTTTGGTCGACCAATTCCCTGGATTATTCGATAAGTGCTATGTGATATAATGAGCTGAGTGAGAAACTAGGTCCATGTATGAAAATTCCGAGCTCTTTACTTCTCAGTCTACCTCACTTGCTCAGTACAGGCATAGCGTTTCTCTCATCACTTGAAATCCGTTCAAGGTTCTGGTCTTTCATGTTTAGGTATTTCTGGAATTGGATTGTCAAATAGCTTCGGCTTCCTCAAACAATTTTAACAATGAACAAAACTGATGGACAGGGTCAAATCCACATGATTGAATCTGAACGTACAGCACCCTCCACGAAGCTGTTCATAGAGACTATATTATATTGTTGTGCGCTCCATCTAAAAAGTAAAATAATAAGATTTATAAAAAAAGTATTGAAATTGTAGCGAATAGTTGGAAGCAAAGTAGGAAGTACTACGGTCAGTATTGGTGTGTGTTGTAGCTGGCAGACTGCACATTAAGTGATAATCAAAGTTATTGAAAGTTTAGCTATCCAGCACTCTCGAAACCATTTTATACCATCAAAAGATGGAAGAACTAGCCAGTAGTGAGTTGCCAGTCAGAAGAAAGTATCGCTTAATGGGACATTTTCCAAAAACCACCAATGAAGAAGATGGCAACTAAAAGACAGGCAGGCTCAGCAACAGATTCGTTCACGTGAGGTATACACAGCAGACTGATTGACCTTTGGCCTAACTGTGGTTGCGTAAAACTCATGCTTTTGTTCAAGGCAAATATGTTAAATGCATCATGTTTTCCGGCCTGTACCTCTTTTTATTCTCAACATAACTTTTTAGACATACTGTATTATGTTGTAGTTAGACGTTCGATGATTAACCCGAACAAGTTCGTCCGACCCGCTTAAAGATATGGATTGGTAGTACTCCAGACGAGATGAATTAACAGAAATGTTTATTGTTTAATTGATAGATTTTGCTTTCGATTTGTCTTGTAGACATTGTGCGTGCCCTTTAGATTAAAGGCGCCGCACAAAGCACGCTTCAGCTCGATTAGCCTCCAAGTTCGCGATCCGATTTGCGCCCTTGACGACAGTGTGGACGGGATTAGCACAGAGACAGACAGTTGAATGGCCTCCTGTATGTTGGCTTCTGTCATGGTCCGCCGCTCGTCAGTTGTGGTAGAACGAAACCCTGACGAAGGAATTTTGTTGTGGGGCTGAAGTTTCGTCTTGCTACCGCCGATGGTCTGATTAGAGGAGCCCTTGTTAATCAAAACTTAAGCACTGCGTAGCCGCTACGGCATATTAGATCTAAAACCTTTACTGACTCAACCAATAGCGGCAAGCTTGTAAGTACCATGTCGAAAAAGGGTACCCAGAAAACACATGGCCGACTTCGAAGTGCTGGCCAACATCTGGCCAACAGTTAGCCACACAATAAGCGAATCGGATTAGAATGAGGACTGTTAATTTTCACGTTTATTCTGGTAATCAAACACATATTAAAACGTTTCTAAAACACATAATCATACGCAAAACGTTTCGTTTGCACGAATTCCTGACCATCGTCAATTTGCGCAGGCTTGTTTTAATCCGTGCCTCCAGCGAACGCGCGTTTGTAGTTCCACTTATTTCGCGCGTGGTGAGTGCGACTGTGCTGTATAGTTTGCTGTCCACCGCAACTCACAGTTTTGTTAAAATCTTTGCAAGTGTGTTAGATGTGTTTCATGTCTTGGACTTTAATAATCCAGACCTATTAACAGTTGTTTACCTGCAAATATAACACGTAATCCACACGAATTGCTTTCACCAATATCTATAATAGAAATGAGTGTAGTGAAACGACGGTATTGTAGATGGACTGACAGCAGACGTATGAAACGTGAGAGATAGGTTAAGCGCGTTGAACGGAAGATATGCTTCATACTGGATGAAGGGAGACCCCATACAACGGACAAAATCAGCGCAGCGTGCAGGGTAGATACTGCGTAAGTGCGGTATGCCTACCAATTTTAAACATCCCGAAACCTATGAGAGTTGTGATTTTTATTATATTCGTGACCCGTGGTTGTGCGTTTATTCCTCCCATATCCTTGCATGAGAACCTCTTATATCTGTTGCTTTCTACTTACATGCTATTCCGTCCCAGTGTGTGTCATTCCTTAATTGACCGTGCCGGTTTCTATCTGTTAAACTTGTTCATCAGTTTGCCTAACTGTGTGAGGACGACCAGCCGGTTTATAATGTGCATTGCCTCACCCACGTGTGCGGTGATGCGCAGCGGTTTAGCCCGCTCGGAATAACAATTTTGCGACCCTTCAGTCCGTCACTTGTGACACAACTGCTCATCGGCTACCACGACTGCGATAAATGCAAGCAGACAGGTGTGTAATGCGAAAGTAGAAGAATGACCTTTTCGGTAGTTGAGAGAACTAAGGACGAATTTCAGTTTTCAGAGACAACTTGACGATGATCATCACAACGATTTAACTTTTTCAGCAGAACTGTCCATTTCCATGGTATTAAAATTACTCATTGACCCTGTGCACTCAGCATTTCTCGGTTTTGTTAAGTGCCTGATTCGGATTTGGCGTTCATCCGATGTTGTGCGTGATGTTTACCCTTCAAAAATTATGTAGAAGGCCATCGATGTCAACTTCTCTGTCATATCCAAGTTGCTCACGATGTTTTGTGTATCACAGAAATGTTTCACTTCCAAGAGTCATATCGGTAATCTCCACCGGACCGTCACTTCCGTCAAAATCACAACCAACCGTCTCCTCCAGCCACAACAAATTTTATTTACCAATGCGTAATTCGAGAATTTCTGTAGAAATGGACAATGATCTGAATAAGAAAGCTAACTACAAGGATTTCCTATGCGACGTGCACGTTAGTTTTCGATACTTTGGATTCTCAGAGTATTTTCAACTTCAGTTTATTCACCAAGGTGGAAACGTTTTGTAAATGCCCTGTATTCCTTTGAGTGCCAGCAGCCAGTGAGCTCGCCATTTATTTTTGGTTTAATACTGTATGCAGGCCGTCGTGATGGTGTTGTAGTTTACTGGTTTCCTTTCGTGTAGTTGCACCCCTATATTCGTCCACCGAGTCACATATTTGATGGGTGTACATAAAAGATATACAACTATGTGATTGCTAGCTCAATCGTGTTGACGATTAACTAGCTCGGGATGAACAGCAAGTGTCGCCCAATGGACACTAACATTTTCCAAGCAATAGTGAATAGTAAGGTTTTGTTTTACTTCATCAAAAAGACAGATTTAGTCGATCGAAACTATCCCAAAGAGAGTGGGGGAAACGTTAAGCCTATCATCATGCAGTGATTCCAAGAAGCTAAAGACACGGAAGGTGGAAGAGCCAAACGCGGATACACAGAAACTAATCACAAACTAGTAACAACTTGTAGATTCATGGGGTCACTTAATTAGAGGAGCATTCCGAGACTGGAAGAACCGAAAAACCCCTGCAATAAAAAACCAGAAGAAAACATGGCAATTGTGTCGTTCGCCGGTATGAAGTTTCAAGGCCGAAACCAGTTGGAGACGGCCATTTAGGTGCGAAAAAAACATTTTTCAAATTTTTCATGAAATATTAAAATGCACATTACAGAACAAATATATAGAATTCATCGAGTTTACTAGTGGTGTCGCAATGAAAAAATCAGGTGTACCTGAAAGTTGCCCATATTCGCACTTTTGTTGGAAAAAATGTCGCCATTTTTTTCCGATATATGCTTAATGTTGGCTTTCTAAATCGATTTTACGTTCTGAAAATGCTTCACTTGAAATTTTTGTAGTGGAATACATCTTTCTTCCTTGTAGAAACGCTCAACTTCGCGCGGTTTAGGAAATGTAATAGAATGTGTAATTTTCGACCACGTTGTGTTCACATTGCATTGTACACGAAATATTACAGTAACTCCTACTGCAAATTATGTCGCCACGGTTGTTGCTTAGTTACACATCGGAATTATATATTCAGCCTGCTTCCCCGATATTATTTCCGATGGAAAACGTTCTACGCTGTCACTCGGCCGTTTCTACCTACGGTGTGGCATAAACCTACGTAACACGTCCCATCCTATCATCAAAAACATGCTTTAAGGCAGCTGGCCATGTGTACGCGAGTCTATGCTCACTTATCCGACGGATAATGACTAATTTTGTTGCTCGTTATTTATCCGAAGAAAACATTGATCCCCACTTCTACCGTTTCAGCTACAGCCCTTCCATATTCGGAACATGGATGCTTATGATTCCGATGACTGTTGGTCTATGTTTTCGCCGGCCGCAGACTTCACTGACGGCTGCCAGTATGTTATCCTATTTTCCGCCCGTCCATATACCCCGTGTTAGATCCCGGTGGGCCACACCTGCGGCTCCACGGCTACCAGACCACGGGTCATCAATGTGGCCTGATGTTAGTAACATTTCAGCGCCGGATGAGTGCACTATACAAGGAAGGTAAATTGTTTGGCGTGTTTACACTCCATGCTTAGAACACGGATTTGCCGAAAACATGAATTGACATGGTGTACTCTCGATTCACCGTTGAAGTTGGTTGAAGCTAACCAACCATATACACGCACCGCTAATTTTGTGATATCTCTTCTGTTATACAGACTGCTCCAATAAATTTCGATAACCAAAGGTGACTGTATCAAAAACCTTGACGTCTCCTGAAACTGATGCGACAACTGCGTGTACACCAATTAGGTGAAAATGAGCCTGAGATTTATGATCTAGTGAAGCTCTGTCTGTTACAAGTCTTGCTGGTTCGTGTTATTGCTTCACATGTTGACAGCTACTAAAGCAAAAACGTTGACGCACAGTGGACATTCATCAGAATCATAGACTAGCTTTAGGTGCCACCTAGCGGTCTATAGTGCGTTTTTCATAGAAGCTTGATTTTTGAAGTAGTGAAACCCTGTCTGTTATAAGTGTTGTTGTTTTGTGTCATTAGTTCAAATTTGAGCCTCATTCATATCAGAAAATGAGTGATTAATATATTTTGATGTTACTTTTCTCGTGATTTTTCATTGTTCTTTCTTTTGTACCCCTGTTTCCTCATTTTTTTAGGGCTTTTTAAAACTATTCTGTGTTCAACTCACCTACCGCGTATAAAATGTTACATTTTAAAATCCCTTCAATTTATACGGCTGTGATTGCCGACTGCTAGTAATTCTTGGACTTTATTTTATCAATTATCTGTTTGAAATATACACAAACTGTTTTTATTACGGTACTTGTCGGTTTGCTGTTGGTTTCTGTGTGTTTAGAAGTCAAGTAGAACAATTTTATGGTAATGTATCTTAAGGGCAATTTAGAGAATTATCCGATGCTTCCCTTGTCCACCTCCGTACTGGTCCGCGCGAAGTCGTTTGAAGACGTTAAAGGCAAACGCTTTACGATAAAAATGATCCTGTTGAAATGACTTGTCAATTTTTACAAATAGGATTTATCGCTGAGAAGAGAAGTCGATGAGACCTACGGACTAACGTCAGCAGTCCGTAAGCGTTGTATCACATATGATTCGAAGTGCCTTAATAATAATAATAATAATAATAATAATGGTATATTTCTCAACGCATCTGTGAGAAACACGCTCAGATGAACGTGATCAGTATACACATTGTAATACGAAATGCATACCGTACACATAATTGTTAATTGTACAATACACTAATTATGGAAATAAAGTAACAAAACAGACATAATAATAGAGAAAGATTCTAATTTATGAAGAATCTATTGGCTCACTTGCTTCTAAAACGATAGTTCTCAAACATTTAAATGTTCGATATGAAATACTGGGTAGTTATATCACTTCTCGCTTCGCAAGGTTAACGTTGGTCTTATGTTCAAGGTCATGCCAGAAAAAGAATTGTTCAGGATGGAAAAAATGAACGGTCGAAGAATTTCGCCATCATTCCACGTAGACGGTTCCGGAAAAATATGTAGGAACTTTTGTCAAGATGAAGGAAGATACGAGGGTCCCAATTTTTGCGGAGAAGTGGACGATCTTCTGGACTGGAGTTTGTTATTCCCTCTAAATCGACAGAATTACACAGACCTCGCGAATTGTCCACCAAGTACGGGATTTTGATTGTCCGGACGTTATGGAATGTTGTCTCGCGTTAGAATTTATCGTGGAATCGCGAGTGCGGAGCGAAATTACGTAATAAACGGGATAACGTGAAAATAATCCGGTATGTAAAAATGTGCCGTCAACGTGATTGGCCAACTCGGTTGCTACTCTGGCCAACTTGCAACTAACTCCGGCCTAATCCAAAACGACTCTGGCCTGAGTCAAACCGATTCCATGGTGATTGTAGATGGCATACCAAGATTAGCGATCTAGTGTTCCAAGAAGATTTAATGGCTGTCTCCGGTGTTACATCTCTAATGGGCTCAGCTACGGTCCAACAGGTGAATTGGTCGATTGTTGGCAACATATACGTACAAACGTTGGAAGGTGGTAGTGGACCAACGATATCAAGGTGTACATGGGGATAACGGACGTCTGACTGGGAGAATGTACCAAATGTGGTAAATGTATGTCTGTGCACCTTACTCCTTCGGTACTGTATACACTGATGTCACCAGAGACGAACATCCTTGTTCATGGAGGACCAAACAAAGAGCTGTGCAATCGGCTTTAATGTGCCGCGTTTTCCGGGGGTAAGACAAACGGTGGGAATGACTAAAAACAGTGCATCGGTAAGAAAATGGGACAAAAGGTCTAGGTTTATCCGTTGATATGTCGCACAGAATGTCACCAACTTGTGCCGACAGAGGAATGGTAGATAATTCCAAGAACCTACAGATGGTAGAGTCCTTCATGTCCTCAATGCACTGCCGGGCAGTGGCCACTTAAGAAAAGTCGAAGGAGGGTGGCGATTGGAATGAGTTGTTCTCAGGACGTGATAAAGCATCAGCAGTGGTGTTAGCGTCACCACGTAGGTGTCAGACGTCCGTGATGAATTGAGAGACGTTGTTCAGATGTCTGATTTCTCGCCGAGAGTAGCGATCGGGTTTGGCGTGAAAAGCAAATGTCACCGGCTTGTGGTCGATTTGCACGACAACGTGTCAGCCTTCCAAGAGATGACGAACGTGACGGATCGCAAAATAAGTTGCCAGCAGTTCACGTCCAAAGGTGTTGTATTTGATCTGCGCTGCTTAAAGCTTTTGGAGGAAAAAGGCTTAGGTTTGTTGTTCGCCATTCACGGATTGTTCTGAGATTGCGCAGACGGCAGCATTTGACGCATCTGTGGAGAGAAGGAGACGGGCATTTGGATCGCAACTGATGAAGCATAGTATGGTGGCATGGCATAGGGCCTCCTTTGCCGCCGGGAAATCTGCCTTGGCTTCGGGTGAGAGTTCAACTGACTTACGCTTGGCGCAAACCAGGTCTGTCAGAAGTTGTAAAACGTCCGCACAATGGGGAATGAAATCTCGATAATGGTTAAGTATGCCAGGTGATCGCCGGAGTTGGGTCATCGTAGTGGGAATCGGAAAAGCCCAGGTTGAATCAACTTTACCTAGAAGATGTGTGATGCCAGTTTGGTGAATGCGATGTCCCAGGAAATCCAATGAACCAACTCCACAGGCACACTTGTCGATATTGGCTTTAATATCATACTGCGCGAACCAATCGGAAACAGCACAAAGATGAGAGAAGTGCTCTTCGTTTGAGCGACTAGCGATCAAAACATCGTCGATATAGACGTACGCGGAAGGGGGTCCACATAATATTTCGTCCATGAATCGCCGAAGTGTTAAAGCCGCATTACGGAGCCCGAATAGCATTCTTACGAACCCAAACAGTCCAAAAGGTGTTGTAATGGCCGTTTTCTGAATGTCCTCCGCAACCAGGATGTGATAATAGACGTGCAGTATATCTAATATAGAGAAAGTAGTGGCGCCAGCGAGTCCTAAAGAAAAGTCGTGGATATGTGGTATAGGTCACCTGTCCGGGATTGTGCAGTTGTTGAGAACACGATAATCACCGGAAGGTCGTCAATCGCCCGGAGATTTTTTGGGTACCATTTGTAGTGATGTCGCCAAGAGCTGTTTGAAGGTCGAATTACGCCAAACTGAAGCATATGTTCGAATTCAACCTTGGTTATTTTGAGTTTGTCCGGATGTAAAAGGCGTGAACGAGCGAAAATCGGAGGACCGCATGCTATGATATGATGTACCACATTGTGTTTAACCGTCTCGGCATGTGATCACGGCCTAGTCAACGAAAGGAAATCTTTCAGCAGTGCTGCGGAAGACGGTGTTGGTGGAAGAGCAGGTCCGATGCTGATTGATGCAGTCGCCGATTGAGCACCGTTTATTGTGCATGCAGTGATGTTGTCAATTAGCTTACGTCCTTTGAAATCAACGGAAAGGTTAAATGTGCCGTGAAGTCGGCACCGATGTGTGGTGTTTGAACCTCGGCAAACGGGAAGATCCATCGAAAGCATCGTCGGAGACCGAGATCGACAATGAGAGGGCGTCTCCCGAAGGTTTTGATGCGACTTTGATTTGTAGCCTGTAAACTCTACTGGCCAGAATGAAGTCGATCATTTGGCTGTGGTGGAATGACGCTGAGGTCGGCTCTGGTATCGATAATGAACTGCAAGCCGGCCAATCGATCTCTGATGAAAAATAGGCGACTGGGCCAACGACAGTTGTCGCCGTTACTGGCTGGCCTGCCGGTTTGATGGTGACAAGTTGCGAGCTCAGAATATGCACGGCCGGGTGCACCTCTTCGGTTTGCGTCGAGGAAGAACCCAATTCCCCCAAAATACCGTTTTCATTTGACTTTGAAGAGGCTTATTTCACTCTGCTCGAAGCAACCTTCATTGTTGGCACGGTCGTTTGCCACTTCAACCTTCACGTGCGTTCTCAACCTTGTGCCAATTTCTGGCACCCCGCCTACGCACTTCGCTCTTCACAAGCGTTCTCAGCCTTGTGCTAATTCCTGGCAGCCCGCCCACATGCTCGTCTTTTTAATTGAGACACCACTGTACTGTCTGGATCTTATTCTGGTCCACGTCTGTCCTTGTTTTCTGATTGGTCACAAACCCTTTAAATGCGGTCCAGTTTGTGACCTTAGGACAACTATCGTTGTCTTTTGATTGAGTGATATAAAGTAGCTCCGTCCGGAGGCCAGTCTATTCCCTGTGTTCGGTCGTTAGTCTCAGTTGGTTGGGTTGGCCGGGAAGATACGAATTAGTCGCGCACACTTCGTAGTCAGTTGTTCACTACCGTCGAGTGTCGTTCCGTTACCTACCGTTTCATTAACCGTTACTCTGTTGTCTGATTACGCGCTCGTAGTCCGTATATCAAGTTACAACACTTTGTGTCGAATGTTTTGGTGGTACCAACATCACCTTGATGATTTGCGGGAGTTAGATCGTGCACGGCTTCTGGGTGGATGCTTCTTCAGCTCATTGGTCTGCAAGACCATACTTTCCATACGACGGCACATCTTTTCTATCATGAGTTTTAGGCCATCATCAGTAATTGGAATTGAAAGAGAGGACGTGTGGACAGCTATGGTTGCGGCGCACACCGGTTGTGATGGGAAGGTTTCCGGCACCTTGTCCGCAAGGGCTGCCAAGTTGTCAACTGAGCTATCCTCATTCATGGCGACCAAAATGTGTTGCACCGCAGACGACAGCTTTTTCATCCACAACTGCTTCGGGATGGCGACATTGAGCTTCTGCGAGCCCGAAAGGCCTCTCATATAACTTAACAATTGGGATGGGGACCAATCGCCTAGCTCGACTGAGTTGAACAGGTCATGTAGCAGTTTAGCTTCTGACTCCCCAGTCCGTTTTAGGATGACTTCTTTTAAAATGTTATGGGGGAACTCGGACGGCACTGATTCCAACATATCTTCTAATTCTGCCGCTACATCAAGGAGAAGAGATTGCACTCTTATTTTTTCTGATGTTATCTGGTGGAACCGCAGTCGAGGATTTCGTGCTCTGTATTCGGATAATTTTAAAGCAACACTGTATTCAACTTTAATGTCAACGTCCATGGTGTCACAAGGCATTGCCAATATCAAAAAATTGATAAAGAATCGTTCGGAAAAAATAGGCGGGCTCGCCAATTTGTAGTGGCCTGATCAATCGAATGATAAAATGATCAAACTGTGGCAATATCAAAAAAGAGTTGTGACGGCAATGGATAGGCGCAAAAGGCAAGCGTACAAAGTAAGCGGAAGACGTATCAGTAAAATGGGACCGACTCACAGATAAGTCAAGATCTGCTGAATTGTACAGACCACCACAAGGGGAAAAGACAGCACCAGAGATTAGTTTCATTAGCTGACCGATAGATAATTTAACAAGCGACTCGTGGTGACAAACGTTGAGCGTCGACAGATTAGCTGATACGCAGAGCTAAAATATTCCACCGCCCAACCACTTTACCAGCCCAAAAATCCGCACAAATGAAGAAGACAAAGATGATGCGTGGTAACTCCTGTTTATTCAAGTTGACGATTCAACTCAAAAGTGTTGGTAATGGCTTCAAACAAGTGTACAGATGAAGGTAACAAAACGGTATATACAAAAGTGTACAAAGGTGAATTATGAAATATATGTATGAATTGTGGACACTACAAGGTCGAGCAGTATGCAACGCCCATGGGACAGATGTATGTATGACTCTCTCAGAGCGGACATCACGTTGTATGTATGACTAGTTGAAAAAAGCGTCTTCCGTGTAGAATACTTGGATTGATTCCTTAACATACAGAGCGAATCCCCTTCTTGACCCTGCCTAATATCGCAACAGAACAGGTTACCATCAGGAATGTAAAGTCCAGGGTAAATGAAGTTTGCCACGTCTGAGTCTGTGCATTTGCGCAAATCAGTACATTCGTTCACCTATTGTTCTACTAAGAAAAAACTGTAAAGTGCATAATAAGTAAAGTGGTTATCTATTCTCTGACCGCTGGTGTTATTGCCGTTCCCCTGGACATAAACTACACTCTTCCGATTGTTCCTAAACCAATGACCTACAGACAGCTTTATCGACTTCATGACCTAGTAAATTAATACTGATATTTCATCTCTCGTTGTGCGCATATCATGTAATCAATGACTGCTCTCCTCTGTGAAGACTATCTTAAACTTCCCCCCACTGATATCGCCCTTGTCGCTTTTAGCTGGCTTTATGAAGCCACCCCCACGATAATCCTGCACGCCCACCTAGTTCCGAAGAGGCAGATGCCGATCATAACCGGTGCCTCTAACACAGTCAGTAACAATAAGTTACAATTCGTTGGAAGTCACGCAAAACTTCCGGCCTTCGTTTTGTAACAGCTTAAATCAAATGATCCCGTTACATCACCTTCGGTGAGAAATTATTTCATTTTTCTCACAGTAAGGCAGTTTTAAATTCACTCGAAGTTTTCACAGGTCAAAAACCATTGTTGTATTCACGAAGCAAACTTCCAGGAAAGTCAACCATGTAGATTTTATCTGCTCGTTCATGACGAACATATGGTATGTCCCAGGTGTTCTCAGCCAGGCTGCAGACGCACTTTCAAGCGTGTACCAGGTAATTGATTCAACGTCCAATGCTCTTGACAGCTCTCATGGATTTGACAGACAAAAACTCCGGCACGGAGCAGCTTCGCTAATACAATTCTCTCGAAATTCAGTTCGTTCCCACTAACTTCATTAAGAGGCACCATCTCGTGAAACTTTCTGCACGGAATATCCAGGTTGGTAGCACCATTAATGTTTCACATGGAGTAGCCACCTCTTAGAAATGTTTGATTTTCTTAGTAGTTTGTTACCCAATTTGACACTATTGAGGCATTTTTGTTCAGTCCAATTGGCGGCCTTTTTCCCCTCGTGTGGAAATTCTTTATCTTACCGTTCCGCGCGCTACACACAGGACTTTTGCCGGCTGTATAGTTTCTTCTTCTTTGGTTGAGGTACTACATATAGTACTGTGGTGTTTTTTGTCTTCTGAATTGTTGCCATTGGGAAACACCGAATCTGAGGGAAAACTTTGTTGAAGCATTCCCACAATGGCTCGAAGTGGATCGGGACACAGAGTTTGACCGACAGTTGCATCAGGTCTTTACCATTCCCATGTCCACAAACGTACTTAGAGCCTCACTTGCGTTTTTATTCAATTGGTTGTCGGTCTTCGTGACGTGCACCTCAACCTCGTTGGACCATTATCATATTCTAAGGGTTTTGTCATTTTTTTAACGTGTCAACCGTTTTTAGTGCGTATTTACACCAACTGAACGCTTTCCCAGGCAGACGCAACGACTAGCAGACGCAAAATAAAGATACCAATATTTGCGGGAGACCGAAAATACATTATGCGATAATAACAATAAACCTCGACCAGCGCTAGATGACTCCAATACGCAGAAGTAGTCAGGGAAGTTGAGAATCCGGCCGTCACACGCGCGAGAAAGCCGGAAGAGTGGATATGACACCGTCGGCTCACATGAGTTGACAAGCATGCAAATAAATAAACGCGATCGCATGCGCCAAGCAGACGGCAGACAAAGGTCCGTAAGATCTTATGTAAAATGTGAACTGAAATTTTGGGAAGAGCTTTATACATCGTACAGCAGACAGACCGGTGTTACCTCCAGGTCATCACATAGCCCCCTCATGAAGGGGACTGCGAACGCAACCTTTCGATCTACGTCACGATTAACTGTGGCCAGCCATCCTTGGCCTGGTTTATTTCATGCTACACCGGCTTGCGTTTGATGCTGCAATTCCAAGACGTCACAGGTGGAGGAGTACAAACACCAACCGCTCCTATCGAGCTCCTATTCGAGTGTCCTCTTCTAGGGTATCTAAACGAATGGAGGAGCTGAATGTTCGGATGTCGAGGTCATGGGGCAAATGCAATGGTCGCGGGACGGTGTTCGCGTTGCAAATTTCGATCGATCCAGGACGTGAGTGTGTGCACAGAAACGAAAAGCAAAAGAGGTAAATTTTGTGGCACAAGCAAATGGAAAACTTACTTGGCGAACATTGCCACGCGAACAGGCATCGAAACGATTTTTTGATACTTTTCAAAAGGAGTTTACAAAATATTCTGAGTTTTCAAGAGATCCTGTGGTTTATGGTGAGTTTTTCTCCAGCGGAAATGGAACAGGATTTATCGAACTCTAGCCCTCTACCAGACATTTACGCCAATGCACCCTACGACCCGAACGTGTTACGATGGGTTCTGGCGTTGTCGGCGAGGTTGTGTCCGCATATGACGATGCGCTCGAACAAGGTTGTTCAGAGGGAATTGCAGGCCTGGTCACGGGATGCAGAGGAGCATTAAAGGCGTCCTCAGTCCTTTCAACGTAGACAGGCTTTAGGCGGTCGATGCTAACCGTCTCCCGAATACCCTGGCGCTCGAGTACGTAAAAGCGGTCCTTCCGTTGAAGTACCTTGAATGGACCTTCATAAGGTCGCTCGAGGGGACGTCGTAAACCATCCACGCGAACAAACACGTGTGTGCAGTCGTGGAGGTCTTTGGGAACAAAAACTTCGCGGCTTTGTTCTCGTGTGTCCGTGACGCGGAGGCGGTGCATGTGCAAAACAAGCTGCTTGGCGTAGGAAGCACCGTATCGACGTGCGTCTGTGACGGACGAGAAGTAATCGCCAGAAAGACGCAACGGTTGGCCACAGGGAAGTTCGGCACTGGAAACGTGAAGGTCGGTCTTGAGGGCCGCGTGGATGCCGAGTGAAGCCATTAGCAGGACCTCTGTCCAATGGATTGCATCGACGGCGGCTATGGCTGCTCTTAGTCGTCGATGAAACTGTTCGTAGCCGGATGATACGCCGTAGTCCGTGTGCGACGACATCCAAGCGTGTTCAGCGTTTTTGCAAACGAACCGCATTCGAATCGGGGACCACAGTCTGTTGTAACCGTGATCGGGCAACCATCAGATGTTACCCAACGCTCACCGAATGCGCGCGTTACGGTCTGCGATCGGACGTAGAGCATAGGGGCAGCCTTTGGCTATCGCCTGAAACAATTTACCATCGTCCATATATAGATCGTGCTACTGGAATGTGGAACTGTACCTACGATATCGATATGAGGGTGAGCCAGCTGAGAGGTTATCGAAGGGTATCGGCCTATCAGGGCTCACACACAGCGGCAGACCTCAGCCTGTTTACAATCTAGGCAAGCTGAATACTTTCCAGCGTCACCTGAGACAGTATATTCTTGACGTACACGTTGACACTAACCACCTCAAGGCGGTCACAACCATAGTTGCACTGCATCTCAAACTCCCGCATTGGCCACTCGCTGTGGGACCAAATTTTACTGATGGCCGTGGCTGAATGATCCAGTGGATGAGTGCGCTTAATAGGTCGTCCATAAGCATTCTCCAGACGGTTGCTTGTTCGGTTTCTGAAGTGAACAACGTCTGATGGTGCATGAATGGCCCACTTAGGCCCTATATAAAGCCAATTGCACTTTAGGCAGTTCATAAACTTTGGGTCTGTGCATCTGATTAACGCAACATCTTGGTTGAACCTCAACCATAGGTGGGCAAAAGTTTTCACTCACTCTTCTAAGTTATCTAAGGTTGCCATACGATTAAACAAGTAGCGACTTCTATATGAATCTGTCTAAATGGATATTATAAGGTTAACGGCACTAACTTCCGTGTTTCCTCAAGGCAGCTCGAACGTGGAAATAACATTACGCTGTGTCGCACCCAAACACGACTCGCGCTGCTCGCATTTGGGCCGCCACTTTGTCCATCACAAACCTTCTCACAGGTACGTGATCCCCCACCACATCACGAAATATTTCAAACAAACGACGGAGTAATGCGTACTTTTCACTCCAGACATAACCATACATCATGGGTCTTCCATGGCCCACCCCGTCTGTGACGGGAAAATGATATGGCTTCAAGCCACAACCGCAAATATGAACTGATATAGGACCCGCCTGTGGCGATTGGTTTCATGCGTGGCATCGACGTTGACTACACCGGGAAAACGTCTGAACAACTGTACGTGTTCCTTCCGTGCGAAGCGTATGTGCGTGTATCTATTACCATCGTTCCTGATGATAGACAATACGCCGTTTTTCTTTAGGTGATCAAGAATTTGGGGTAGGTTTTTTGCAACATCAATGTACACAAACCAATTTACTTATTGTCAGAGGTTTCAAACGACGATGGATGTCGCAACTATCCATTGTCGCTATATACTTGCCATAAACATCCGAAACATACTGCTTTAACTCCGCAGTTGGAATATTGTGCTCGAACAAATGTCTAGAGTCGCTCACCTCACTTGCAATGAGCCGACGACCTGTAAGGTGTGCGTCGTACAGCAAGGCAGTTAGGTCATGGTTGTGCTCTAATGTAAAGGAGCTAACAACGAACATCGTTTTCCCCCTAGCTACGTTAAAGCGTTATTGGTAGCATGTATCACGAGAACTGAGCAGTTGAAAATAAGTGAACTCAACTCACTAAACACGTCGTAATCCGCGGCTTTCTCTCCTACGTCGTTTGCACTTGATACACCTGTACGCCATCTACCACGTAACTTCAGTAGCACTCATAGTCACGTTATCATACTTCAAGCGTCCATTGCTCGATTTTCTGTTTGAACCAAGCACGTACAAACCACTGTAGTCCTTCATATATTTCTCCAAACAACTTCGAAATTCCTGGAAGCTGGAAAACTCTCGATCCTCGAATAGATTTTTGAATCCCTGAAGATAATCCATCACCTAAATTAAAATTTATAAACAATAAATCATCTATTAACATAGGACGGTTAACTAGTGATCGAACATAAACAGACTTCACATGAAAATGCATGAGTACAATCACAACATCCACTATTAATATTTTCAATCTTTGCGAAATCTGAGGATACCGAAGAGATGCCTAAACTTGTACAGGAAGCGGGGAAACTACGTATTTCGGAGGCCGAGCCTACATTTGGTGTGGGACATGAACAGGGATTTCCAGCTCCGTATAAATATACTGTTGTAAAAGATTTTGATGTTTGGGAAGCACAGGCGCGCCACTATATACGGTATTTTTCCTCATATCACCAGGTGGATGTTGTACTGAATTCAATTTTCCGTGAGGCGAATGGAAAAATTGTTGAATTTGATATTCCGGAGGATCTCGAAGGTCTGTTTCACTTTTTGCGGCGAAAGGTCGCATGTCATCGTCCGGCTGATGAGTAGCGGAGAGAATTTCATGAACGGCAGCAGATAAATGCGGAAGGCATAATAGATTACTTACATCAGCTGAGGAGATTTGCGCGGCTGGCTTTCGTGGATGAGAGAACAGAGCGGAGGGAGAATTGTATTTTGGAGAGGTTTTTGGAAGGAATCCGACAGCCGCAGAACCAGTGTGAATTCCTCATCCACCCCCTCGAGGCTGAAAAGCTGGAGGAGCTGTTGGACCAAGCGGAATGTGCTGAATTGGGAAATGAACGTTTCAGCTATGTGGCTCATGGCGTCCCTAATAAGCGACTGCAGAGTGATTCGACCAGCAGAACAGTCCACACATGAGGCGAACATCGTTTACAAAACCGTCCAAAAAAGGAGGTACCAAACGACAGACGGTCTGATCGACGCAGGCGTTTTGTCTGTGGCCGGTGTGGACACGTGGTGCGCTGGTGTCCATTATCCGTTCGAGAGCGTGCGCCTGCCGGTAAGTCTCCTATATGTCAGTCGCGTATTCCCCCAGTTTCTAAGTATGAGGATAAAGATGTTGCCTTATGCCCTGTATTGAAAGCAAAATTGGCGGTCGTGACTTCAAATGTCTGCTAGATTCCGGGTCCGTATGTAGCTTGATTTATAAACAGACATATACCACCTGTCAGTTTGATGCTATGGCGGGGCCTGTCAACCAGATTCTGACCGTGAATGGACAATCGCTACACATACTGACATGTGTTCGCGGAACAGTACAGATGGGAAAGTGGGCATGTACGCTGAAATTCTTAGTTACCCCAAAGTTACCGTTCCATGTAATTCTGGGACGTGGCTATTTGTTAGCCACGCACCGTATCCTCGACCTACCTAACCTAACCATACGCATGTATGGTGAGCGCTTTACGTTGGAACCTGTATGCAGAACATTATCAGGCCTTGTGGAAGCCCCTAAAAGACAGCATCTGCCCAGTGGCGAAATGCACGTCGGGCTCGAATGGTAGAAATTTATCAACGGCATTGTCTCACAGCTCCTAACGCATCTAGCGTGCAGAGTACGGGATGTAATTAAAAAGCACCAGGCGACATTCTGATGGGAAGGACAACCGCGTGGGAGGACTCACGTTGTGCATCACAGTATTGACACGGGCGAGGCACACCCGATTAGGCAAGCGACTCGTCGACTACCAGTCCATCTTCAAGGCCAGGTAGAAAGATTATTAACAAAGATGTTAGAGAGAGGCGTTATCCGGCCATCAACTTTCCCTTGGGCGTCTCCAGTAGTATTAGTTAAGAAAAAGGATGGCCCTTTGAAGTTGTGTGTTGACTTTCGCCAGTTAAACGCGGTAACAAAAAAGACTCGTTTCCATTACCACGTATCAGTGATACTATTGATACCCTCTTGGGCACTGAGTGGTTTGATACTCTTGATTTGGCCTCTGGTTACTGGCAAGTGGAAGTGGAGCCTAATGACCGTCTGAAAACCACGTCTGTAATAACCTCTAGCCTGTATGAATTCGAAACCATGCCGTTCGGTTTGACAAATGCCCCGGCCACCTTGCAAAGGTTGATGCAACAGGTGTTGGGTGACCTAATTCTAAAGCAATGGCTGGTTTACCTACATGACGTGATTGTACACTGACGCACTGATGACGGGCACTTGCATAACCTATCCAGTGTCCTTTCACGACTAACAGAGGCTGGACTGCAGTTGAACCCAACCAAATGTTAGTTAATGCAGACTGAAGTAAAATACTTAGGACACGTCATCTCACGAGCTGGGGTGAGCTGTGACCCCGGAAAGGTGCGTAAAGTGAAATAATGGCCAATGCCTGAGAGTGTTGAGGAGGTCCGTAGTTTCCTTGGTTTAGCTTCTTATTATCGACGAGTTGTTTTCCAGTTTTCCCACGTGGCTAAACCCCTAACAATGTTGACGGAGAAAGGGCGAGCGTTCAAGTGGACTGAAGAATGTCAGCAGTCTTTTGATCGACTGAAAAATGCGTTAAGCACTGCCCCTGTTCTAGCGCTTCCAGATACACGGGCAGACGCGAAAATGTTTGTCCTGGATACTGACGCTACTGACGTCGCTACAGGGGCTGTACTGTCTCAGTTAGACAATAATGGTGTGGAACATGTCGCTGCGTATGAGAATCGAAACCTCAACAGGATTGACAGGAATTATTGTACCACTAGAAAAGAGATGCTTGCAATGGTGCATTTTATTAAACATTTCCGTCACCATCTTCTTGGAAGGCGCTTCCTAGTTCGAACGGACCATACATCACTTCAATGGCTGCAGAATTTCAATGACCCGGAGGGGCAGGTTGCCCTTTGGCAAGAATTTTTACAAGAGTATAACTTCGAATGCAAACACAGGCCCGGTTTATGTCACCGAAATGCTGAAGCATTATCTAGGAGACCGATTCGAGACCATGGTGATTGTCTTTCATGCATAGGATACTCTATGATGATTACTGTTAGGCCTGAGGAGAATAATCAGTGGGTTGCCATTCAGAGCAATGATGCAGATTTACAGTTCATATATGAGCGAACAAAAGAGGATGGAACCCGTCCGACTAACCAAGAGATGGCAGGAAGCAGTTGGGAGGTGCGTTGCTTATGATAATTGTGGCGCCATCTCTATATGGTCGACGGTGTTCTTTACTATCAATACGGTCCGCAATATGAAAATCAGATTGTAGTCCCAGAATCGGCGGTCCGTATAGTCTTGCAAGAACTCCAGGAGAATTTGGGGCACGCGAGCCAGAACAAACTTGAAGAAGCTGCGAGGCGGCGTTTCTGGTGGACCTACCAACGCAGAGACGTCAAAGATGTGTGCAGCAGTTGTGGCCTATGTGTACAAATTAAAAACCCCAAGAGATACCGGTGCGCACCGTTACAGAGTATGCTGACGGGGTATCCGAATGAAATTGTAGAAGTTGACATCGTCGGACCATTGCCAGAGACCATAAGGAGAAATAGGTACATCCTCGTGATGATAGATCATTTTATTAAAGGGTGTGAAGCTGTGCCAGTGCCATGAGTAGACGTTGGGAAAACCACCAAGTTCATTTTTGATCATTAGATCTCGCGCTGGGGTGTTCAGACTCAATTATACTCCGACAGAGGGTCAAATTTCTAGAGTACATTAATGCACCAACTGTGCAGAATATTGAGTATAAGGAAGACGGGAACGACTGCCTATCATCTGCAAGGTAATGGCGCCGTAGAGCGTGTCAACCGCACGTTGGAGTCCCTCAAAGGCATTTGTGAGTTCGGAAAACACCAGATCATGGGACGAAGCTGGGTCTCAGTGTCTACATGCATATCTTGCTAGCGTCCATTCTTCTACCGCACAATCACCACATTACCAGCTAACGGGTAGAGAAATGCGACTGCCATCCGATTTTCTTATGCCCAGGTTGCCGCCAGACAACTTACTAACGTCGGACCATTGCATTCAGCTACGTGACAAACTGGCGAAAGCATAAATGTTAGCACGGGAACATCTGCGAGCGGGCCCGGCGGGAACAGAAGGATTATTATGATAGAAGGACACATGGGAGCCCCTTGGAGTCCAGTGATAACGTTTGGTTACGTGCAGAAGACCCGAAAGCTTGAATTCCAAAGAAATTGTTTCATGGATGGAAGGGACCGTACGTTGTGCATGACATCATTTCTGAATCCACTTGCACCATTCGGGACGCTAACGACATCAAGTCAGGACTCAGGGTGGTAACTTTCAATCGGTTGAAGCCGGACACTACAAAACCAGATCA
>JTDE01005555.1:39694-53136 GCA_014338405.1 Paragonimus skrjabini miyazakii
TTTGCCAAGGCTTTTGACCGTGTCCCACACGACCCCTTGAAACACAAACTGGAAGCCTGTGGTATTCAAGAAGAGGTTCTTCGCTGGATTGTATCTTTCCTTAATAACCGAACGTTTGGAGTTAGAACTGGATCAGACCCCTCATCTCCCTCTTTCATTTCTGTGGGAGTTCCTCAAGGGTCAGTGCAAGGTCCAATATTTCCAGCAACGCCCTCCTATATGCCGATGACCTGAAAATCTGGAATGCCACTGATTCTAACGCACTGCAGATTGGTCTTGACGCGATTAAGCGTTGGTCGAACGATTGGAGTCTCACACTAAGTGACGGTAAGTACGCACATATGTCACTCGGTCGATGTTCCGGCAACGCCTACGTGATTTATAGTGCGTTCGGCACAATAGATATCATGAAAATCGATCTGAAGAAAGATCTGGGCATCTGGTTATCGTCTAACTTATCTTTTGCGCATTACCACGCGATGGCAGCGAAAAAAGGGTTTGCCTCTCTTAGGATGATTAAGCGAACTTTCCACCGCATAGACAAGAAAGCGTTCCAAACGTTTTACGGGGTTTGCATGAGGCCGCTCCTCGAGTATGCTAATCAGGTCGTTTGTACCGGCCTGAAGAAAGACATCTTAGCCATTGAGCGTGTCCAGCGCGTGGCTGCCAAACTAGTCAAAGATCTCAGTAGTGTCGCGTACGAGTCTCAACCTGAAATTTTTTATCTATACCCACTTGAATTTCGACGACTCCGCGGTAATTCAGTTTTCACACATGTAATGTGCGACCGAAACCAGCAAGCGCGCACTAGTTGAATTTGAATAGGTGACGGAGCGTGCTGCTGTGTTGTCGGCGCGGTTCTAGTTATCGTTTGTGTAAGTCGTGTGCATGGCTTACTGGGCCTTTGGCTCATGTTTGTTTCTTGTTGTTTCCTTTTGCAGGACTTGTTGGAACCCCTACTTCGGAAGAATGCTGTCCCCTGGTGTCTCCACATTGCCCCACAGTTGGTCCGAAAGTGTAACGGACAACCCGAGTAGAAACTGCCGGCCTGCATGCTACACACACTTCCTCTTTAGAGTAGGCCCCGTTGATCAGTTTTTCACTGTTGCGAGTGATGACGGTCGGCCAGGACATAACATGTAGCTTTCCAAGCTTCGTCCTCGGACCTTTCCTAGACAGCAGTTTTTTTCCTACAGGGTTGTTAACTTCTGGAACAGTCCCTTTACTGAGGTCGTCAGTAGCGTTTCTAGCGATCGCTTTAAAGCATAACTTGGCTCTCATTTTCCAAAAACTCTTTTATGCAAGTAATCTTAGTTTGTTTTTTGATATTTACTGTAACTCCCAAGAGCGGTGCTACACCCTGTTTTCACTGAATGCCTTTCAGGTCAACAGACGCCCGCTTGAAATTGAACAAGAAAAACTGACTGGATCCGGGACCCTTCCGCCTCTGCCTCAAACCCGTACATCAATCGTTGAAATGTAATAATATATTTTCGGTCTCCATAATTATCGGTATTTTCATTTCGCGTCTGGTATTGCTGCGTATACCTGAGAAAGTGTTAATTTGGTGTACTACGCACAAAACATTGGACGCCTCATGAACATTATCCATCTTTGGCGAGTCCAGTCCTTGACTCCACTCGTTAGTTTTGTATTGAAATTCACACATCTGTTCCATTACAACCAAGCGTATCGATTATGAAAAGTACTTGTGGTAACGAGAAGTACGCAATAGTAATCGGAAATGTACTTCATTCAAACCGAAAGCTAGTCTGTACGTAGCAGTAATAACACTGCACGTTAGCCGACGGAATCGTAAAGTGATCAGTACTGAGTACAACGCAAATATTTACGCAGAAAAATAACAATAGCACAAAATGATCCTTTATGAATTACAATCACTACAGTATGTAACAAGTCTCGATCACTGTGGAGATCGTCACCAAACCTATTTCTCATTACTGCTGTTTCATTGTACCGTTGACAGTAAGCTATTCAGTTGCGCTCGAGAGATAAATTGCCTGCTTTACTTAGTTCAGTTGTTGTTATTATTGCGTCGAACCTAGCTCTGGTGTTGAGCCAAGTTAACCACTTCATTTCTGTATTCCTAGAAATTGGGGTCGCAGACTTCTGTAAATTTCTACTATGGATTCCTGTCTACTTGAAATTCTAAATATTCATAATTCGTCGACATAAATCGAGTATTATTTAGAACGCTTCGAAATATAGTGTCACACGGACAAAGAGCTGCAAGGGGAAAAGAGGGCCGCTCACTTCCTCACCGTAATTGGCAAAGATGCGTACAGCTAGCTGAAAAACTTGTCATTTCCTGATTCACAGATTTCTCTTTTTTACGAATTCTTGAAGAAACTGCTGCTTTCATATGTCCAACCTGTAAACTTTGAAACAGCTGAACGAGCTAAATTTTATGTGCTCGTGAGAAAAGAAAATTAGGATATCAGACAGTTTATACTCGAAATTCAGATTCAAGCTGCTCGGTGTAATTTCGAAGACCAATTACATACTCAACTCCGTGGCCGTTTGATTGCTGGAATAAATTTGCGTGATCTACAACAGAAGCTTTTACTGCTTCCGAATTCCACTTTCCATTCAGCTAGAACACTATGCGAACAGTATCAGGATGCCAAAGCCGCTGTGAAAGCTGAATCGATGGTTTTATACAATAACGTGAGACGACCAGAAGGTCAATAAAGGCGGTTGTCTGAATAAATAAGTACTGGAAATGCAATTGATAATAATCAACCCCCACCTGATTTGAATGCTACCGGACGGTGGAACAGTTGTAAGTCATGTGGTAGCAAACATTCTCGACTGACTTGTCGACTTCGTAACGCGAACTGCCATAGTTGTGGTAAAATCGGACACATTCAATTCATTTGCCATAGTTCCAAGTCTTTTTTTACACATTCCAGTTGTGACGATGATAACTTGAAGTCTGACCTTCAATCCATTGTTCTTACTGTAATTTCTACTAAGTCTCTTCATTCTACGCACCATATAACGCAATCGTTTACTGTCAACGGTGGTCCTCAATATTCCTTCATTGTCGACACTGGTAGTATTGAATCTTTTATTTCTGTCGCTTGCGTGAAGCGGCCGGGACTTTCTGCAATCTTTAAACTCGGTAACATGTCTGTTACAAATATTACTGGACATGTTTTACCTATTCTTGGCGAATGTGAACTTTCACTTACAGATGTACAGTCCGTCACTCATGCACGTTCATTTTTTGTTATTAATTCTGGCCCGTCTATTATCGGTCTTAAGTTTATGAATACTTTGAAGCTCTCCCTCATTGTCTGTTGAATCTTCTGGGACTAAAAATTCCGTTTCTGAGTCTGTTTCAGATTTGAAGTCAGTTACTGAAGGAGTATCTGCAATCGACCCGGCGCAGATGAGAACTCTTGAACGTGTGAAAAAGAAGCAACGTCATCACTGCTGCCTGGACTTTCATTTGAACTGCGGTGCATGTGGTGATTGTCACTAAACGTATTTCGCAGTACTGTTGTTTTATTGTATTGTTGACAGTAAGCTGTACAATTGTGCACGAGAGATAAATTACCTACTTTGCTTAGAGTAGCGACTATAATAAATGATATTTTTGATAGTCGCATTCACTTGTACATTTTTGATGACTTTAGCTTTTTGCCTACTTTTGTTTTAGTCAAGTTCGCGTCACATCAGGCTCACCAATTGTTGGAACTGGTCCAACAAATTAATACCAGTTTGTGGTCACTATCTAAAACCAATCGATTATGAAAACAAGGACTCAGCACGTTGACCCTTGTGTATTAGTATCGACCCTGGAAAATAGAGTGTACAGAGAAAAACACGTCAAGCTAGCGGGGCACGGAGCGAGTTGTCATTGTAGCCCCGGGACGGATATTACAAATGGAATAGCTTGATTAAAACAAAAGTAGTCAAAAAGTCAAAGTCATCAAAAATGTACAAGTGAATGCGACTATCGAAAATATTTATTATAGTCGCTACATTAGTTCGGTTGTTGTTACTATTGCGTCGACCCTAGCTCTGGGGTTGAGCTGAGTTAACTACTCCATTTCTTTACTCCTGGAACCATCACAATCACTCTGTGCAACGACTTCTGTAACGAGGAGGGGCGACCGTAGTATACTATTCATATCACTGCTATTCAGCACTGGAGCCAGAACATTGATTTCGGCATTGAAGTAGCCGCAGGAAAAATACAAGAAACATCGAAGTGCAACATCACATGAAATGGTTCTTGGTACGTAAAGGAACTGAGCATTGACGTCTGTGGCAACCGTGATGGTCTGGACCCAGTTCCACACGCAGATGTGTTTTCGTTTGTTGTCTTGTTGAAACGTATAGTCCACGTGTTGCTTCCCTGAATAAGTAACCCTTGCTCTATCCGCGTTCTGGGCTCACAACGCTTAGTCCGGTTGTATTGTCAGCTACGAATTACTAAATAGCCTAAGTGAATGAAGGTATGCCTCACAAGATTGCCAGTGATAACAAAACGAACGCATGTAACGTAAAAGCTACGAATTTTGGGCGCGTAAAGATGTTCGAAGCATTGGATTTACGGATGTTGTTCACAGGTATCCGGGGTGAATACCACAATATTCCAAATTACCGGTACCCAAGAAGTAGCCATATAGTGAAGTAACCTTGGTCTGTTGAAGCGCAAGCGGAGTTGCAACTATGTTCGTAGCACGACGAAGCTAAAAAGTACCGGTAAACGGATGCACAGACAGGAAGAACAACATACCGGTTTGCAAAATTTTGTATTGTGATACAAGGCCACTTCGCTAAGTTTGAACAACACGCAAAAAGTAATACAAAAGCGTTGATGTGTAGATGTGAAGTATTGTTACTTAGTAAAAACCAGAAATACTCTACATGGTGTTGTCACAAAAGAAGTCGCTATTCTTGTCTTTGCACTGGAAAGTCTTCCCTGTTGCTCAAGTTTTCATACGCACAGGTGGCTCACGTAAATTGTTGTGACCGAAATATACAATGTTAATGTATGCTAGGATAAGCTGAAAGGTCCGTTAGAGTCTAGTGGGATTGTAAAAGTGAGGCTATTTCAACTGACAGAGTTAAACCCACGTTAATGGATGAAAGTGCGTCCGAGCATTCCTCAACTAACCCGCGGCCCTGCTGTTCCATCCTTAACATAGCTGGTCTGACGCAGACACCCGGATTGTTTATATTACACCCTAATGTTTGCACTACCGTTGCCTTGGTAGGCGCTTATGAACGTATGTACGTCTTTCAGAATATTACGAGGTACTTTAATCATAAAGAGGCTGCAGTATTTATACATAATCATCTTACTGTCTACATTATATCTGCAGCCTTCTGCATATCCACCCGGCTATTTAGGCCAAATAAATTATGGCGTTTTGCAAGGGAAGGAAGTATACCAAACCTCCAACAACACGTCAAAGCTAGACGGCTGGGTTTTTGTTCGACGTGGACACCCCATCGGTCATTCTAGCTGAGTTGAGTCAATGGGAAAGACTAATCTTAAAGGCTAGCATTCAGCACTGGACAAACTTACCTCTTTTTTTCACTTTTCTGGGTTCTTAAGAATGTGGTAAACCACTATGATGGTTGTGTACTAAAGAATAAGTAATATAAACAACAGATCTCAGTCAGCGCTTTGTTAGTTTGTGGTTGTCTCCATTATGGACTATTACCACTATCCTCTAGCAACACAGGTTAGCCAAACTCCAGTGAACACACTAACGAAGCAAATGAAAATCTTGCTGTCACTGCTTGTGCCAAAAACGGGAACCGCCAAAAAACATCTAGAAATGTCGCGTTTGAGTAGAGACTAGGTGACTTACTGTCTTCAGACAGACAGTATGCTCAGTATTCCACAACTATTTCACATAAAGCTGTAATATTACACCACTCCGTTTGCATTTGTCCACTGTTCGCCAATTTAGTATCATTTTAAATGTGGAAACCTTAACCACCGGTGAACACCCCACAGCCCATTAGTTAGGTAATCGCTCATTGTTTCCTTAGTCACACCAAGAGCGATTTTAATGATTGTCGTCAGTAACCTAACATAAACCATTCGTTACTACCACCTATTATAACTGTTGATACACTGGTATACTGACGAGACTTAACGGTTTCAGCTGACACACAAACCTACCTTATAGCTTCATAATGCTGAAATGTAACCGATTTTTCCTTTTTTAGGAAAAATCACAGTATATTACTAGTATAAAAATTGGAATAGTATACAGGGGAATATTATTCGTTTTCATTCACTTACAGACGAGGACAAACTAGAAAATAGAAGGCTACAAACGTGGTGGTAATCATTTAGTCAGCTTACTTTAAGAATATCTGATGGCATAAAACTTGTGAGTCAGGCGTTCACTTAGCTATCTTAAACTGAAGGATCCAGTTTGTCTACCTAAACGCTTGCACTGATATAGGGAAGAATCGTAGATAGCTGGAAAAACTCCAGAACATATTTACTACTTATGAGTAATATAGTAATCTAGCCAAAAAGTGCAAATAATTGCATTGCGTCATTTTCACGGTTGTCAGCTAAATTTAAGAAAATGTGCAAGTGCATAGATATATATCCCAGCAAACACATGGCTAACTCCGAGGTGTTGGCCAACATCTGGCCAACGGTTGGCCACACAGTAGGCGAATCATATAAGAATAATAACTGGTATTAACTACGCTCATTGTGGTATTCAAACGGGCTGTTAAAAATTTCTAAAATACGTTATCATACTCATAAATTTTAAACCTAGTGCATTCACGATTACCACAATTTTGTGCACCTTTGTTTTAATCCGTGCCTCCATTGAACGCGCATTACCAGTTTCGCTTGTTTCGTGCGAGGTGAGTTCGGTTGTGTTGCATCTCTTGCGGCCTGTGATCATACACAGTTTTGTTGAAAACTTCGTAAATGTGTTAGATTAATTTCATTATATCAAGTTCCTTTTTCCTGCCTTATTCACGGTGAATTAATTACATGAATTACAAGTAATTCGCTAAAAACTTGTTTTAGGGCGGGAAGTGGAATTTGCACAAGTTCAATGAAACTTCCTACATCATTTTGGATGAGTACTTCATTTTATGAAGCGACAGTAAGTTCTCTATCAGATTGCCCAAATACATTATTGTTGCATCTTGTTTATTAGCTGAGATATTCCACTTTTAATTCGTGCTAAAAACTTGTTTCTTTTGCAGGTATCAAGACATGTAATGAATATCAACCACTTGAAGATGTTGACGAAAAACAGGACGTTCAGTAATTACAAGCCATATGGCTTGTAATTACTGAAATTACCCAAAACAGATCGCAATCACAAAGAAGGGAAAAAATCATGTACGTATAACTAAATAAACAGTTTCCAAAAATGTTCGACCATGTTACGCCTTCTCAGCCTAAATATTTAAACATTTGAAATGGCAATATCATTCAACAAGACATATATCATAAGATTCACTTCCATGCTAAAAATCAACACTGTGCGAATGTACATTGTACAACTGAACAACAAATGCAGATACTGCAAACAGTGTTGTTTAATCATAACAACAAAAGCAGAGGCTCTCCGTAGATTCTTTGAAACAGTACACATCCCAGACTTTGCAGCTATCACAGTAGGACCTAGATGAGGAAATTCATGAGGGCTGTCAATTAGCTGAATTAGGAAGAGCATGTTTTGTGAGTTCCATATATCAATGCATGGGATTACGCAGATAAGCACGGTATTCCTAAAATGTGAAATACAGGTGTAATATCTGAACTCAAACAGAAAATGGGATAAAGGCGTGCTTTGAAACTGAAAACGGTATTGACTGAGTTTATATGCTCAGGATTAGCACTTCAGGCTTTACAGACAAACAGTGAAAAAAACCTGTGTGCATACTGTTGTCAGTAACGCAACATCTCAAATTCTTACCATATTAAGTAATAATTTGCAAAGATTGTCAAGCAGTTTGATGATCAAGAAGGCAACAACCAGGTCACCTATAAACCAGCGGAAATTTGGTGGGAAAATATTCAGTTGCATAAGACCAACTTCATACGGCCGAGTTATTATCTCAAGAACGGTCCCATTGATACTTTGTTGGACATTCTGGAGGAGGAATTTGTCCTTCTGAAGTCCTAAATTCTTTTCCATGTGAACCGATTGAAAAAGGAAGCTATTCAAACAGTTGGTAATCTTCAACAAATGCAGAGTATGAATAACCCTACACTCCACAGTGTTAAATTCGAGTTAATTCGTCTGGTACCAGCTGAACAAGACTTTCCGTCTATTGTGTAGAACAGAATTGACAATGGATGCATCTGATTATCCCCTAATTTTAAAATCGTCCGCAAACGGTAGCAGCGGAAGCGGAATCTAGAGAGACAGATCACTGATAATGATAAAGAACAGAAATGGGCCAAGGATAAAATAAAGAGGCATACCACCGAAGTTGTTTTGGCAGCTGGAGTACTAATAGTTGGAGTATACACGATGGTGTCAATTGATAAAATATGATTGCAGTTATTTAAGGGAGCTAGTGAACATTACACCGTGGTGAAGATTGTCAGTCAGAACTGAGTGGTTCACCCGATCAAACACTTTAGGAAAGCTGAGGTAAACGGCATTAATGTCAGTATCCTGATCAGCTGATTTCGGCCCCAGCTCAACGACTATCAGTAGATTTGTTGTCCAAAAGCCACCCATTTTGAGCCCATGTTGTATACCAGCAAATAAGTTGCGAGAAGATAAGTACTCGTGAGGCTAGTCGTATACAAACTTCTCTAATACTTTTGACAGTCAGGACAGTAGTGTGAGTGTGTGACCATCACTAAGATGAATATGTCTTACCTATGAAGACAGAAGTAACGTTAGCAAGCTTCCAACTGTTGGAGATTAGGCCACTTGAGATGGACTACGCAAATAACAGACGAGAAGGTTTGGTAAGCTTATCGACCACTTCTCGCAATGCTTTAGGTATGCTACTGTCAGGTCCAGGAAAGCCATCACTGAGGCGTATGGGATTTATGAGAATAACTACTGACTGGCAAATGATATAAAACACAAATTGCAATGTGCTTTATCCCGTACATACGCAGCTGCCCAATTACGTCTGGTTCAAACCACCAAAGGACCCGTTCTACACAATCGCGAACGCAGTTTGTCTGATCAATCTGTCTCTCACGTTGTTTATCAGTTCACTTGCACTTGCGGTGACATTTACATAGGCAGAACAGACCGACAGCTATCTCAATGAGTGGCAGAACACTTCCCGAACAGGTTGAAACAACTCACGACACAACAATCTGAAACCGGTGGATCAGTTACCCGAAGCCCCGCATCATCAATAGCCAGACACCTCATAATAACAGGACACCAGTTTGACCCACTTAGATCGTCCAAAATATTGTGACATCAAAAGAACCCGAAGCTACCGGCCTTTAGCGAAGCCATGTTGATTAGAACTCACCAGCCGGCGTTATGTGTGCAAAAGTGGTTGAAACAACCCATAGGGTTACCGCGGTGGTGAGGACATAGTGTGTGGTGTGATTGTATGCGTGTCCGTACCCTATCTATCTCTATTTGTGTGTCATATATAACTCGCATGTTTTACGTTTGCGACTGATGAGAGTAGACGAAATGTTGACATATCGCGTCTTCTTACTGCACTTATGAAGTTACTAAAGGGAACAGTGTTTCAAGCTACTGACGTAGTGTCTACAGTGCTAATAACGTCTATCAAGTCGGTAGCTTGGATCGGGGAAAATGAAAGTGGCTGAGCAGAATTGCTACCAAAGAAGTCCGCCAAAACATCTGCTGCCTCTGCACCACGGCGCGTAAGTCCCGTTGGACTCTAGAATTGTGGTGTTTTAACGTTTGCATTCTGAATTGAAGATAAGCATCGAAGCAGGATTTCCATGTAATTGGTAAATTGCGTGTCTAGCCGTTGCCGATGGTGCAAGCGATCTTCACGGACAGTGTAGTGCATCGGTTTCTGATTTGCGGAGAAGCGACTCGACCGTTCTTGAACTCGGACACTCGTTAACGCGCTCACGCAATATGGTGCTTAAGAACGTGCCTGAACGTTTGACTGTGAAACTGATATGGCGATTTGTTGTGTTTCTGAACCCTCAGCGGTGTAACTTCATTGCCGGTTGTTCATCATCTTAATGTATAACTCGTGTACTGAATGGGATGGGTTACTTTCATCCAAAACCTGATCCTCAAACAGAAACGCAGTGTAGCCACATCCGTTTTGTGATTGTTTCTACTGTCACTGGTGGCTGAACATATTAGGCTAATGGTGCGGATAAAATCAGATGGGATTACCATATGACCGATTAGTCCGAGAGGGCAATTGCTTCGAGGTTATCGTCCAATAGGTTCGCATTGGTCAGGACACAATCCAGCCTATGAACATCTTACCAGTGTGTGAAATTTAATAGACGTTCTGTTAAATCCAAACTCATTATCAGGCGAAAGAAACGAGCTGCGTGCCATCTTCAGAACCCAAGCAGAAGAACACTGGAAGGTTTATTTCATGAAACCTGTTGGAAAGAGATTACATGACATAAACCTAGAGAGGTGAAGATTTCCAAACCTGCTAAGATGGGCTCGTTTCATGTATGGTCAGTAGATAGAGTCCTGTACAGCACTCCACCCAACTAAAGACCAGCAGTAGTCAATAGAATAGTGCACTAAACTGCATCCGGAATCACAGTAAGTTTTGGATTGTCGCAGCGAAAAACCTGAAATGAAGCGTCTACATTTAAGTCTACCTCATCTCCCTTAACTTCGGGTCTATCAGCTCGAAATATCAGCATGCCATCGATTTCAGTTTGGAAGTCCGGAAAAGAAGCATCAGGCCATGACTCCGTTATTACAACTACCCGAGATTGTAGAGAGGAATAACGATCACGGAGTTCAGTCAGTTCATTGAATAGACTAAATGCGTCCGTGTAAATAAGTTCAACAGAATTGAAAATAAAAGAGTGCGTGCTGAGTTGGCGATGTGAATGAGGTGAGTCACCTATGATGTGACTGACGGAACCATTGCTGACACCGCTTGAGTCGGTTGTGAATCGTTCATTTGTACTGTTAAATCCACTGAGGACACTGCGAAATGACTGGCGTGAACACGGCTATCAAATTTTAGTATCCCACATTCTTTCTTGGAACCATAGGCATAGAACGGTAAGTCGCCAGTCATGAGAAGACGTTTGTGAAGCTAATGCCTAAGGATGTGTTGTCATATCTTGAGAAGTAACAGTTATCTTAAGGAGGTTCAAGGTTCGAGCGAAAGATGCAATGAACTTGCACATTCCCCAGTTCATTATTAAAAGGAGGAGTTCCTACTGGTTTCAACCAAGCTCAGGTTTATCCATACTGAAGTCTGGAATGTCCCTGATGATGGTGTATCGGGACTGATCGAAATGCAACGGTTCCTTTCTTAGCATCCTGCGTCTCTGGTGTTCGAACCAGAGTATATCCGGCGACCATTGACCTCAGGTATACTATGCAGTTTGTCGGAAGCCAAAAGCACTTCCATAATGTCGCCAGCACGCGCTAGTACAATTCACGCTAACTATATTTTTTCGAAACGCAGAGAACCACTGATTATTGCCAAGTGCGTAACGGAAGATGGACAGAATAGCCCAACCTCAATTTTTGCACACAAGTTCTGTCAAAGCTCACGGTCATGCTCATCTTGGGGGTTGGGGCTGCCATCAGCGCGTTCAGTGAAATCCCGACTAAGCAAAAATCTTCTCGAGCGACAGAACTGAATGTGTTTGGCATACAACCTACATACAACTTAGCGCCAACTGCAACGGATGTAAACGAATTCTGTTGGTTTTAATTCCACAGCTTACATTCTCGGCCAGCTTGTGAACAAGTCGTCAGTAGCAGCACAGTCGAGGGCTTGGTGGGGAGCACTTACAACTTCAACCATGATGACGAGAGCAAAGTCAGTCGACTCAAAGGCAAAGGGCTGGGTGGCAGCCACGTTCACGGCGATTTACCGAGCAGACCGACAAAGGTCACAAACTAACTGATTGTGATCCTCGTGATTTTCACTCAGCAATTCACATGTATCTTCAGACATGTCCAGACCTGTTATTTGAACCCAGGCACCGCGAAAGAAGCACTGCATGAGATGTTCCTTAATACGGACTATCTTCATGCATGACCAACAGTTCGACCGTTCCACCATAACCAAACAGAATATTCAGGTGGTTTGGTATGACAGATCAAAATGAAACGAAATTTACAATGTCTACAACAGCAGAATACCTCAAATTTGACTAATACTCGGAAGTCGAAATTTGAACTGAGATGGATGAGTTTGAAGTAGGAGAGATGATGAGATACTGAGACTCCTAGGCGATGTTTTACAGAAATCACTCAACTAGATATTTAACCTCACTATCCAGAAAGCCATCATTGCGGAGGGCTAGAGGGAAACCGGAGTTGCCCCCATCCGCAATTGGAGGAAGAAGCATGTGTGAAACTACTGGCCAGCAAATTTTACATCAGTTGTCCTGAAACTACTGGATATAATTGTTAGGGATGGGATTGTGAGACGAATCATTTAGAACAGCATTATTTCTGCATATCAACATGGATTCGTACGACGTGATTTGCTTCAACGGTGACATCGACAGAAAGTTAGATGATGGCCAGAAAATTGAGATCTATTATTGAAATTTCAGAAAGGCGTTCTTGTCAGTGAATCACACATTGCTAATCTTCAAACTTTAGGCGGTTTGCTTTTCTTCAGGGCTGTTAGAATAATTACGAGACTGTATACGGAATCGGACTTTTCACGTAAGTATAGCAAACGAAAGGTTCTCGAAAGGTGTTGTGGTTGACGAGGTGCCCTAAGCATCAGTGACTGGATCATTGAGGTCTCACTCATTATCAATGATAGCACCTAGAACATCGAGTCTTCCTGCTAAATCATTGCTGATGATTCACAGGATTGTGGTAGTCGTGATAACACACATACACGCAAAAAGACCAAAGGAGTGTTTTAAAGTGATCAGATAAGTAACAACTACCTTTGAGCGTGACCCATTATAAACAGTTACTTGTTGAGAACCAGTTGGACTTGTCCAAGTTCCTTGATAAAAATACGCAGAGAGAAGTCATGGAAAGTACACATGGTCAAAGATTTACAATGCAAAATTTAAAATTCTGGCATCATCACTATCATCATAGCAGCCATGAGCCTGACCAAAAGGTACTGTGGCTCGGGCCGCCGCTCACCACAACAGTGACGTGGAATATCCTAGAAGAAAACGCTACTAAGAAGTTTGAAAACTGATAGAAGAAGACTAAGCGGAAGAACTAGAAATGGTTTGGTTGCAGGTGCGCCATTGACTGCGACACACTGCTATCTCGGATAGCGTCTCCAACCAGCGG
>JTDE01005556.1:7724-21910 GCA_014338405.1 Paragonimus skrjabini miyazakii
AACGTCATGAGCCATGTTTTGCACCACGACTCCAAAGATGCTAGGTCGTGTCGTATATTTTGTAGACACGAGGCGAGGTTAATGGGCTAGTGGAATGTGTAAACGATTTTGATACCGCCAGCAAACAGAAAGAGTTTGCCATGTTTGATAACATCGCATACGTCATTTATATACATGAGGAAGAGCAGTGGTCCCAGAACGCTACCTTGGATCACCCCACTAGTCACTGGTTTTGGCGTTGAGCGGTGCTCTCCCATTTGGACAGTTTGGGTTCGCCCTTCAAGATATGAAGAAATCCAGCTGTACAAGGGGTCTTGTATGACAAGGGATGCTATTTTGATTAACAGGCGCTTGTGGGGCACACGATCAAAGGCCTTTTGCATGTCCAGCAGTATGATAATAACCGCATTCCCTGCATCGGCAGATATCGGTATATGGTTTAAAAATTCCAATTGACATGTCATGCAAGAGCGCTTACTAAGGAAACCGTGCTGCGAAAGGTTGATAAGACTTGGTGACCTTGAGAATTCGATGATGGGCGCTTTTATTATTCTTTCGAATATTCTTGAGCAGATTGTTGTTATTTATTGGACGATATTTACTCATTTCCTGTCTTGAACCACTTTTGTAGCGGGGCATTATGATTGACTTTTTCCATTGGGTAGGGAAAGTGCTGGATAGAAGTGATAGGTTGAACAAATTTAGTAAGAGGATGGGTACATCCTCACCTCCTTGCTTGATAACCACTGGTGGGATACCATCAGGTCCAGGGTGGAATGTTGGTTTAACGGCAGCCAACTGTAAGCGGATACTTCTAACATCAATCGAAATATTGCCCAGCACTTTTGGTGTTTTCAACGGGATAACGGGTAATAATGTGCTCTTCACGCTAAACGCAGCAGCAAAATGTGAGTTGAAGTGTTCACATATTTCAACGGGGTCATCGACAGCCGTATAAACTTTGAGAGTGAAAAATTTTGTAGGAGGGTCTCTCTAGGAATATCTCCGTCTCATCAGTTGCATTAGTCTCATGCTCCTTTGCTCACTGCCAAGCGCAAGCTTTTCTTCGTTCGCATAACGCAATTGCGTTCTGTATTCTATATGTTCAAACATACTGCTCATTTGCATTACTAGGGAGAAGTCCAGTGTTCTTCTGTGCATCGCCTTAAGTGACTTAAGTGTGCCAGTCTCTTTTGCAGTTAGGATTCTACCTTGCACATAAGAATCAACGCGCTTAGACTTTATGGGGGCCAGAATATCGATACAAAATTGGAAGTGGTTGGTATATTCCTCGGTTGCTACTTTTGGGTCCGATGTAAGGAAGGATGTATTCCAATTTAGGGATCTTAGTAAGGAGAAGAAGGTACTCCAATCGATGTACTTGATTGGGCGGTAGGATAAAACTGTGGGTTTGATAATTGTATTGAAGTCAAACTGACACTTGACGATGTTATGGTCACTTTCTGGAAATTGTTCCAGAACGGATATCTCTACGGACAATACACCTGTGGTTAGTATGAGATCCAAAATATGTTTCTGTCTGGTGGGCGCTAAGACATGTTGGTTCCATTCATTCAGTTGAATGCATGAAAGAAAATCAGCTTGCTTTTGCCGGAGCTGTGAATGAAGTCCAGGAGATATTTGGCATGTTGAAGTCACCACCTATTAGTTTGTATTCACAAGGTATGTTTGATACATGACTTATCACCTCTACGAGGTCAGTCAAGTCACTGCTAGTAGCATTAGGCGGTCGGTAAATACATCCAATAAGTAGGTCGCGAGATCCTATAGAGACCACTAACCACAACGAGTCCTCGATTTTATTAAGACTAGGCTCGTCAAGTGCAACTGCGGAAAATTGCTCTCTTCAGTAAATGATGCATCCACCGCCTCGTCCTGTTAGACGATCCATGCGAAATATATTATATCCTATGAGGCTGATTTGCGTGTGTAGAATATCAGGGGAGCACCACACCTCAGTGACGAGAATGATATGGGGATCCGACAAAAGACAAAAGATCTGAAGATGTGCGTCTTACTTATCAATGATCTCACGTTTATGAGTAATAAGTTAAGGGAATTCCTTCTGTCACGCACAACATTTAAGCTGCTGAAGAACTGCATGACAGATGGGGAAGAGCGTTGCGAAATGTTAAGTGGAGGAGTCCAGTCTGGGGGATATATCAGGTTTCCACTCATGTTCGAGTGGATGTCGCAAAAGTTTGACTCCACGACAGAAAGTGCTGGAACAGTGTCATTATGGTAGGAGGACTGTGTGAGACATGGGGAGGGGGTCCGGATGGTGGTGGATGAAATACCGGACGGTGCACTTAAAAGGACTGGGTTGGAAGAAGTATGTGCCAGGTATATATACTAGTTATATATACTAGTTATATACTAGTTATATTTACTAGTGGTGTTGCAATAGAAAATAACAGGTGTACCTAAAAATCGCCCATATTCGCGCCTTTGTTGAAAAAATGTCGCCATTTTTTTCGATAAAAGCATAATGTTGGCTTTCCTAATCGATCTTACGTTCTGGAACTGCTTCTGCTGACATTTTCGTGGTGGAATACATCTTTTGAATTTTGTGGAAACGCTAAATTTTGTACGGTTTTGGAGATATAATAGAATTTGTAATCTTCGACCACGTTGTGTTCACATCGCATTGTACACGAAGTATCACAGTAATTCCTAATGAAAACTATGTCGCCACGGTTGTTGCTTAGTTATACATCAGAATTATATATTCAGCCTGCTTCCACGATAATATTTCCGATGAAGAACGGTCTACGTTATCACTTGATTGTTTCTACCTACGGTGTGGTGTAAACAGGCGTAACATGTCCCGCCCTATCATTATAAACGTGCGTATTGTTTTGGTTGTTGCTTATTGATCATGCTTTAAGGTAGCTGGTCATGTGTGCGCGAGTCAATGCTCACTTATCCGACGGATGGTGAACAACTTTGATGCTCGTTATTTATCTGACGTAAACATTGATTCCCACTCCTACCGTTTCAGCTACAACCCCTCTATCTTCGAGCCATGGATATTTATGATTCAGATGAATGCTGGTCTATCTTATCCCCGGCTGCGGGCTTCACTGATGGCTGCCAGTATGTTATCTTATTTTCTGCCTGCTCATATACCCCCTGTTAGATCCCGGTATGCCACACCTGGGGTTCCACGGCTGTCAGACCACGTTTGACGTTAGAAGAGGCATTCACGATTTTGCTACATCGGTCGTTCAAAAACAGCACGACATTCACAGCCACAACGGTGAAAATAAGCTTCAAAACAGTCGTTAATTTCCATCGTCGCATACGCCTGGCATTGAGTATGGTAAGTCCAAGTAAACGGTGACATGAGTTTTAGAAACAACGGTTCTATTACGACCGAATTGAGGGACTTCGCCAAAAAGATGGAACTGATTCCATCGTCTAAATTGATGAATAACTCTCCATGAAACGAAAGAACCACCGTGGGTTTCACTTCAGTTAAAGTGGCCACCTTGCTACCCATGTGAATGAAGCTTTCCAGGTGGAACGGAGTGGTCCACTCGGTGAAACGTTTCCGCGAACTTCAGTTGAGCTGAAACATCGCCAATACCCAAACCAGCCAATGTCGTTCACCGCTTAATGGGTAATTTCAGCATCATAGCGAAAGAACGAACCTCTCCAAAGCCATGGTGCGCACCAGTAGAAATATGCGGGAAAATGAGTACTAGTGGACGGATTTGATTGCAATCACCTTCAATGCACTTGCCAAGCAGGTCGGTACAACAATTTGGGGATAACCACCGAGACCACTGTCTACCACTCTTGAATGCAGGCTTAAGATTAATCTATCTCCAACTCTTGGGTGCCAGGTTGACTTCGATGGATGGCATGAATAACAGAATAAGGATCTAGTAAGGCGTTTGTCTGAAGTACGTAATGCCTTGGGTGGAACACCGTTATTAATATAAACGGCACTATCAATGAGGCATATACGCCCTCTCGCAGTGGCCGCAGTAAAGTATCTGATATTATATATCTGGTAAGTAGCTGGCGTCTCAAAATTTGTAGATGTCTGAGTAAAAATGATACTGTTAAAGCCCGCCAAATATCAGCGTCTTCCATATCAAAGTTCGCATGTTTTGTGATACCCGGAGCTGTGTTATTCTGTCCTCCGCTTTTCAGACAAAAGATACATATTGAAGTAGAGTTTCCGGGTAAATTACAGACAATGCGGTCGGCGGTCGATGAATATGCAAGCGACCCAATTGGACAAGTGTGGTGCAGTGGTTTGTAGCTAGAACTACACGATTCGACTATCCTCAAGCTGGGGCATTCCGTAACCCTTCCACGGAAACCACCTCATAGAACCAGGTCCAAGTGTTGGACTATGAAGCTGAAAGAGAGATTTGCTGAGGCTTCAAACCGTCGCAAGTGTAGATTGCTCAACGGTTGTGAGTTTAACGTCCAACAACTCGAGACAACCAGTAGCCCGAATGGATAAAATTAACTTCGCCTTAAGACTGAGCCATTAGGCTGAAAGTCAATGCTTATACGTTCATTCGGCAACAGATTTTACTCATGTTAATGGCTGAAAAGTTTGAGTTGATGATGCAAACAAAAATGAGACTAGACCGCTGCTTGAACGCTCAGTCCGGTAGGGTTATCAAGCATCCAGTTCTCATTAATGAGGACAGTGAACATCTGACCGCCTTTCCAGCACATTTGACCAAACTCATGGTTTCCACTAAGTAAAACGTTCTCATGGAATCCTCAGATCCTACATACCAGAACTGAGGGAAGATTATTTCTAGGAGGGTGAAATCACCTACTAGTGTGGTATAATAAAAATCCAAAGAGATGATGACTACCACACCCGCTAAGATGGGTATATCTGTTGCCTGGTCAGTAAACAGATGTCTACACAACACTCTAGCCAACAAAAATGAGCACTGGTCGGCGATTATTACGAACAAAAGCTTGAACTGAAGCGTCCACGTAGAGAACGACCTTGTCAGCCTTGTCTCTCTCTCTCTATTCACTTTAAATAACAAAATACCATTGATGGCAAGTCCAGAGTTGAAAAGAGTAGCGCTTATGTGAGATTCAATTACTGCAACTCCCCGGGGCTATACCTGAGAAGACTGACCAAAAAGTGGAATGAAGTAGGTGAATAGACCAGATACACTGATGTGAACAAACTTAACACAAGTGTCAGGGAGCGATATGCCACCGAGGATAATACGACGTCTGTCACCATAACACTCCAAGATGTGTTGTGGTAGCAAGAGAAAAATGGCACCAAGTCGGATACCACCTTCGTTGTTTTTGCCAATCCTTTAAGTTTGTCTAGAATGGCCGCCTGAGACACTAACTGAGCGCTCATGCTATCTATGAAGAATGTAACATGCAAGCCGGCTGTTTCTACTCTGGTTGTCTGTCACACATGCGGACCAACTGTGGAGCAATGTGGAGACACCAGGGCGCAGCGTTCTTCCGAAGTAGGGGTTCCAACAAGTCCTGTAAAAGGAAGCAACAAGAAACAAGCATGGGCCAAAGGCCCAGTGAGCCATGCGCACGACTTACTCAAACGAAAACTAAACGGCGTCGACAACACAGCAGCACGCTCCGATATACAACTCACATTAACCTGTGCGCGCTCGCTGGTTTCGACCGCACGTTACAGAGAGATCCTTTAGCGGATGGTCTCATTTCTTGGCGTCCGAACCTTCCGGCTTAAAACCGCATCGGAGCCTTGGATACTAATTGTAGAGAGTGAGTTCCTGAGCTGTCATGTTCGGGAAAATTATTTTACCAAAAGAACGTTTTATTGGCTCGGTACCTGGTACAGAAATTGAAATTCTCGAAATCTGGGTCATAAATTCATATCTCTTTGTTTTAACTGACTGTGAATTGAAAGCGACCTTATCGTAATTGTTTATCGAAAATCGGTATATCTGCTCTTGTTATGGTCAATCACGTGTGACAATTTTAACACATTGATGCTGGGGTTATTTATAATTTATTATTTCATGTTTTCCATTTATTGATTATTCTATTTTCAGTAATTCATTTTTTATTTGTAGGAAATAAATTGTATTGCGACTTACAAGGCGATGTTTGATAATTCTGAGTTTCACACTTTCTCACGATACCGGGAGTGTCTTCAGAGGTGCATAGATGAATTGGGCGTTATTTGCGTTCGTGGGACAAGCCGTAGGTCGAAGACAGTTTTGAAGTACGATTGGGCAGGGTGACATAGATGCCTGAAAACCGCGCAGAGTTATCATCGTTGTATGAGGTATAGAAGGCGTAGGAGTGTATGCAGGTGTGTGCGACGTGTCTAGTGGGTTATCTGTTGTTAGTTTTAACAAATCAGTTCTCACGACACATGCTGTAGATCACGAGTTCATGTGGTCCGACGAAATACCTGTCTGGTTGTGAGCTCTTTCGAGTTGGAGCACAACCATCCTCTCGATCGTTTGCTATATGACTCCCATCCTACGAATCGTGAACTACCCATCAGGTCTGTCCCAATACAATACACCAATTTCTGACATTAAGCAATACGTTTCGGATGTTTACGGGAAGTTTGTCACAACAACTAACATTGGAAACGTCCGCCACAAGTTAAAGCTTGCAATGTCAAGTGAGTTTTTCTTACGTAAGATTGGTCACGAAACGTTAGAGAATCGTGGCGTTTAGTATGATATGTGTAGTGCGCACCACCGGAGATGAAGGCAACAGATATACACATATCTGCTTTGCCCAGTGAACGCACACTGAACTATTCGGAGGTTTCTTACATGTTGTGAGTGTGGATGCCACCCACGGGATAAACAGGCACAAGTATTTCGTTGCTTATTTCCTGAGACTTTCGAAGCTGTAAGTTATATCAGTTCCTCATAACACATGGTATGGGACGCGGGCGAACCGTGATGTGCGGGTACGTTCGTAGTGAGAAGTCTGCTTCACTACGTAGGCTGTTCGAAATTTTTCGAGAAATGATGGGCGAGCAAATTGCGGTAAAGACGTTTATCATGGATAGGAAGGTTGCGCAAACGAGGGCAGCACATGTGGTGTTCGGCTGCGACATTTTGTTGTGTTATTTATATGTACCTGACGCCGTACGTAAGCAAGTAAGTGGGCAAAATTCGTCCGTCATGTCCGTTAAAATACAAACTCTTTTTGCAGTCCTCATCTCTTCAACCGAATAGCTACGGTAGACAATGACGAGGAGTATGTAACACTGTTACACTGTCTACCGTATGTTCAAGCGTGATTTGCATGCCATCCGCTGAACGGATAAGAGGTTTCTGGATTAGTTGTCGTACAATTGGCTGTGTATCAAGCCGAAGTGGGCCATCCATGCGCAATGCGACGTTGTCCACTTTGGCAATCAAACAAATAACTGGCTGGAGAACGCAAACGAACGGTTGAAGAAGAGACTTCCTAACCGTTGCCATTCAGAAAGTATGGATTCAAAGCGCATGTCTGCTGCGGAAGAACTAAATACAAACGACCTATGGGTGCGACCGTCGTGAGGTTGTCGATGTAGATTGGTGCGTGAAGAACATTCTTCGCAAAATGACTACGTTCTCAGGTTCAAAAACATCTGAAGGGACGGACCCCACGATTCCCTTTCGTAGCAGTATCTGAGTGCAAGGTAAGCGCTTTTATAGTAATCACCACGAACACTGCATTCCCGTGTGCAACAAGATTGCGACGATTTTGTCGTGGGTAACGTAAAGAGTAAATTTGGGTGTTCCTTTCACCTTTCATTGTGGCACCCATGCATACACACTCTGTCGGTGTTTCAAAAACATTCCTACTCCTGCGGTAAGGTCTTTCGTAGCTTTCATTCCCGTTTACAAAGTTCACGTCCACATTTATGAGCGGTGGCTGGCAGATTACAACTTGTAATTACAAAAGACATACGTCGCGATATGTTAACATTTCGTTTACTCTCTTCAGTCACGAACGTAAAACATTGGAATATGTAAGACATGCGGACAGCAACAAGTTGTAACAATCGTTGATTTGGTATACACAAAACAACGACTGTTATCAGTCCCAGGGTAGACAAACTGCGTAAGCCAATGTTTTCCGTTCGTGGCTGAAAAGAGTAAACGAACCGTTAACATCTCCCGATGTATGTTTCCTATCGTTACTGGTGAACTGGATCAAGGAAATTCATTGTTTCAAATTTCCCAAACGATGACTCCCCGAGAGTACAACTTGCCAATTCGACAGTTGGTAAGCCCGTAGCTTCGGCCTCTCGCTGCAGCCAATTTCAACCGTCATTACAAAGCTCTGCATCATGTCATTGGTAAACTGCATAATTGCAACAATTGCACAGCGGTGACCTGCTCCAACAGCGTCATGGTTTTTGTCAGTAAAATAGCGGAACGTGCTTAAACCGGCTTACCCTTGTACAACGTCCCCATGGGCTCACCTACAAGCAGTATGCAGCCAAAGCGGGTGAAGAAGCGTGAAACTGGATAGTCATGTGGATACTGCAGTGAACCGGACCGCTATTCGTGTGATACCCATCAGCTGATTTTTCACTCTAAATGTATTCAAATGGCAGACATAAACCAGTGTTTATTCCGTGGCAAACAGCTTTAACCTCAGTAACCTGATAAGTGCACGTTCCGATTCCCTATTTGTGTCAGTTCCCTCTACTTCAGCCATTGTTCGCACTTCCTCAGTGATTATAGGAAACAAGTCCCGTACACCACCCACAACGGAAGTCGACTTAGACCGGACCTCATGACTCCCTTTCATAGCAGTATCTGATAGCAAAGTAAGCGCTTCTATAGTAACCACTGCGAACATTGCAACGAACTGACAAGAATTTTCTGAACTACTTGTCGTATCATTGGCTGTACACCACGCTGGAAATGGCGGTTCACGAGCAAAGCATCAGCACGAATAATAGGCTGAAGAAGAGGACAAACCAAAGAGAGTTCCTAGCCGTTACCACTCAGAAACTATGGATCCACAGCGATTGGCTGATGCGGGAGTATTAAATATAACCGACCTATGGGCGCGACCGTCGTGAGGTTGCCGATGTAGACTGGTGCGCGAAGGTCATTCTTCACAAAATGACCGCGTTTGCAATCAATCTTGTCCGAAAACATCTGAACGGACGGACTCAACGAGTGCATTTTGAAACATTATCCGAGTGCGAGGTAAGCGGTTCTCACTCAATTATCTTGAGCCTCGCAGCTTCATTTGAGAAAAGTTGATGATGCTTTCGTCGTGGATAGTGTGCAGGGCACTTGCGAGTGTACTTTTGACCGTTCAATATGGCTTCCATGCATAAATATTCTGTCGGTGGTTCGAGAATATTTATACCCCTTCGGTAAGGATTCTTGTCGTTTTCATTTCCGTTTACAAAGGTCACGTCCCCATTGACGAGCGGTGGCCGGCAAAATACAACTTGCCAATTCGACGGTTGGTGGGCTCGCAGTTTCAACTGCTTACTGCCACCAACTTCAATCGTCAAAATATAGTCCTGCATAATGAACTTGTAGAGCTGCGTGACTGCAACAGCCGCACGGCGGCGACCTGCTCTATCCGCACCATTGCCTTTGACAGTGAAATTGGGGAACGTGCTTAGACTGACTTGCCTTTGTACGACTTCCCTACAGGCTCACCTACATTCAGTATACAACCGAGATGAGTGAAGAAACCCAAAGCAGGATTGCCATGTGGACACTGCAATAATGCGATACGGATGGACAGCCATCGCTATGATACCGATCAGCTAAATTTTTACTCTGAATGCATCCAAATGGCAGACATAAACCAGTGTTCATTCCGCGACAAGTAGCTTCAACCTCAGTCACCTGGTGAGTGCTAGCTTCGATTCCCTATTTTTGTCAGTTCCATCTACTTCAGCCAGTTATTATAGGAAACAAGTCCCGTACACCACCCACAACGGAAGTCGACTTAGACCGGTCGGCTGACAATGTACGAATCGACATAATGTGGAACGTTTATCCTGTTGATATAATTGAAGAAATTAAGTGCCTTCATGAACGTGTACAGATTTTTCTTGCAGATATCAGATGGGATGTACGACACGATGCTGAAGACTTCATTTGGTACACGGCTAAAGTCATCCAGGAGGACACTCACAAAACGTGAAAACTGAAAGCTACATTCAGTGCTGAAAAAAGCGGCGGTAGTAAGTGCCATTTTCCACAATCATCAAATGCACAATTCACGCCTTTATCCCCAAGATTTCGTCCCCAGTGACTTCGCTCGTCCACCTGTGTGTTTCAGCATAATGTATGGCTTTCCTAAATTCGTAAGTCAAGATAAATGCATGCAGCATTTATAAGTGCCTAAGCATGGAGTACAGTATTGCATAACTCGTAAGGTAGGACAAATGCGTGGAGCAGTTCTAAGTGTCGTAATCTTTCCAGCTGGTGTGTGTCTCGACGTCATTCTTTCAACGAGTTATTTCGTCTCCATTCTAGCGTACATCACGATTCTATGGAAGAATTAACAATAGTGGTAACAACGACGGGCAAAGATGGCAAATATACTAAATGAAACACGACTCACTTGTCCAAATTTCGTGCACTGTCCCACTTTGAAGTACATTTGTAGGCGGACCTCACGTTTGTAGTTTTATAAAAAGCTTAGCACTCATGTTCCGACAACAGTTCTATTGTCGAAGTTATAATCATGCTTTCATGCTTGATTAGGTCCTAATTTAGGTAAAACATGTGTTTCAACGTCTATGACTCAGATTTTAATTATATTCTACTATCTATTCTCGGAAATAACGTAGAATGCAACTTTTCGTTATTTTTACATTAATCCCTATGCCATTGAACTACCGCGCATTTCTTGCTTCCGTCTTCGGAAGATTGAAACAAAAGAATTTTCGCGCAACAGTATTCTAAGATTCCAGAAACTGAGATGTCACAAAATTTCAACAACTTCTGTAGTTAGAAAATACAGCAGATATTCACGGTCTGCCGATTACACGCAGCGACCTTGACATCATTAAGCTTCGGTCTGGTGGATGTCTCCCCTGAAGAAAACCATTTGCACATTCGTGTGAAAACCTTGGCAATGTCTGCGAATCATGGAGCAATCAACGCAGTGTACAACACGAAAATCGATCTGAAGAAAAACCTACACAATTGGATGCCGTCCAACCTATAACGAGATCGTCGCAAGAAGGGAATTGTTAGTCAGGATGATGAGGTGTTCTACATCCCTGTGTTCAAAAAGAGCAATTCATACACTTTACAGGATCTATATAAGACCACTTTTTGAGTATACCATTTACGCTGTATATACCAGCTTGAAGAAGGATACGCTGTTGAGCGTGCTCACCGCGTGGTTACCAAATTAACCACGGGCCTAAGACATGTCGTGCATACGTCTTGAATCGAATACCGTGATCCGTCTCTGCTTAAAGTTAGACGACTCTGTGGTGAGTTATTTGTGACACACTTCTTTATCGCAGGTATTGCAAACGGTTCGTCACCGTAACCCGTGATAACAGCCGACGAGAGCTTACCAGGAAGCTTTGCAGGCTACGTCCCCGGACGTTCCTCAGACATCATTGATCACTGAGACAGGCTTTCGTTTGATGTCGTTAGCTGCACTTCCATAGAACGTCTTAGAGTACTACTGGGTTGTTTGTTTAAAATATGGGCCATCACCCTTACTACTTTGTTGGGACTCGCTTGACACAGTACATCCTACTCCTGACGATTGATTTTTACGTCGACAGGTATGTGCCTGATGCTGAATTAGATAAACCAACATGATCCGCACACCTTTGACCTTCTGACTTGAACTAGTGTAGCACTCGCCGAATCATTAGAAGAACCTACGGGAAGCGTGAGCAACATTATTTATGTGTTGGGTTAGAATGAGAGATGCACTTGCACATACATCAGTTCACCATTATGAACAAGAAATTTCTAACAAGTTCTCTTTCTGAATACTGGTTCTATGACTTGGGTCTCCCACCCAACAACATCAAATGCGCAATAGTGTCATCCGGAGTAAGCACCGAAAATGTACTCGTGATGTGTAGCGTAAAAAATGCAACCTTCGTCAAAAGTTGATCTAAAAAAGAACTAGGCAGTTGTTTGTCGTTTAGTTTACCCCCTGCTATCACCACTAGATCAACGCCGCAGAGGTCTTGGAGCACCTGAACGAGAGAAAAGCCTTTCCATGAGTAGATAGGTATGCTTTCCGGACGCCTTTGCACGAATGGGCTTGTTATGTAGTGCACACAGGCCTGAGGAAAAGCTTGTTTGCCACTGAACTTAACCAGCGAGTAAACACCTGATTAGACATCGACCGGCGGTATTTTCCCCAAGTCTTCCCTTGAATGTTTGGTCTACAACCACTTAGGTCCCGGAGACTCTGCGATGGTTCAATACTGAAGCGTTTCTCTTTAGCAAAAGACTCAAGCGGCACTTTTCTTCAGGTCGGTGTATGGTAGCTACAAAAGTCCTACTAACTCCGACATCTCATTACTCAAAGGCAATAATTCTTTCCTTACACGGTTATCAATCACTGGAACGACCCTCAATTAGAGGCGGATAGTTATTCTTCCGGGGCTATGTCGAAATGTTACTAGTTTCCCATTCGTTTAAGGCAGGGTTAGCTTTTTAATTTACTTTGATCTTGGTCCTTGATGTAATCCATGCACTAGCCTGTCTCCGATCACTGCTATTCAGGTCAACAAAAAACTCGGGTAGTAAAATATGCAAATTAAATGAATCCGGGTAACTTGAGCCTCCAATCTCGAGCCCGCGCACAGATCGCCGAAATCCTCAAGCTTCCAAAGGACTAGAGTGGACGTACTGAACGCGTACTTAGCTACTGCTTCGTGGGTTCAGTCTAACTCACCACTGTCGGTTGAGGAAATGTGTAACCGTATTACTAACAACATTTGCGAAGCGATAGCCTGCTCAACACCATTCTACTGTAAAACCAGCCGGAAACCGCAGCAGCAATTGCGGTCCCGAAAGTTAAAATCCATCCATGCTAAACGTCTAGCATGGGCTCGACACAGAACGTCGGGGGATCCAGATGATCGCAACCTGTATGCGAAACTTCGAAACCGATGCACTAAACTAATCAGGGAGGATCGACTAGATTTCCAGCGACGTTTAACTCAGCGATTCGTCAGTGACCCCAAAAGTTTGTACAAATTTGTCTCCAAAACCCGTAAGGCCAAAGCTGGCGTTCCCCAGCTAGCCGGCCAGCAAAGGCTTACTTGCTCAGATGACGAAGCTGCTGAAGTTCTGCCGACTTCTACAGTACTGTGTTTACGAACGGCGTGCCTATCTGCCCCACGGCAGAAAGCGTCGACACCTCTGAAGAAATCTCCACAGCAGACACCACAGCGGATGTCGTGCTAACTAAACTGCAGAGGATCAAACCCACCTCTCCCGGACCAGACTGCATATCTCCTCCAGTCTTTGCCCATGGGGCTGCACAGTTAGCTGTCTCGCTAAGCATCTTGTTCACACAGTCAATTGCTGCAGGAACAGTACCCGAAATCTGGAAATCAGCGAATATTACTCCCATCTTCAAAGAGGGACAGCACACTCAGCCTTGCAACTATCGTCCGGTCGCTCTTCTGTCATGTGTATCGAAAGTCCTCGAAGCGTTAGTCCACGATTCACTATCTAAGCATCTTCTAACACAATCTTTCTTCTGCAGAGAGCAACATGGCTCCCTACGCGGCAGCTCATTCACAACAAATTTGCTGCTAGCCGTAGACCAATGGAACCTCACTGCCGACAGAGGAGAGGCAGTCGATACTGTTTATCTTGACTTCGCCAAGGCCTTTGACCGAGTAAATCACTCTGTTCTACTCGACAAGCTTCACCGCTGCGGTGTCAAGGGCAACTTTCTCCGCTGGCTAAAATCTTATCTATGAAACCGTTCCTACCGTGTGCGGGTGGGTTCCTCTATATCTTCTACCAGACTCAGCCCCAGCGGAGTACCACAGGGCTCCATCCTGGGGCCACTGCTCTTCTCTATCTTTATCAACGACTTGCCATCCGTAGTTTCGTCCCACTGCTACTGTTTGCCGACGACATCAAAATCTGGCGCATTGTGCGTAACAGCTTCGACAGAGAAAAAGACCTTGGCACTGTTGCGACACGCAACCTCTCGAGTTCTCCCAATAC
>JTDE01005557.1:24711-40538 GCA_014338405.1 Paragonimus skrjabini miyazakii
GATGTACGGTAGAATCCCTCGAGTTCCGGTGAATCTGGAAATCGGAATATGGCCAGAGTGCACTGATCGCACTAGATAATTGGTTGCCGAAAGAGAACAAGCCAAACGAAATCTGAAAGCATCGCAGGCATGCACGAGGGAGCAATCCGCAAGGCAACGGCTCGGCAAACCTAGAATGTTCAACCTAGGAGAACGGGTGAAGTATCGAGATCATCGGAACACGGGCGCCAGCGGCCCAGGATCAAGAAAACTTCTACCCAAATGGAAAGGTCCGTATTTGGTAGTCTCCAGACGAGGCACAGTATACACGATCAAGAAGGACGGGGAGAGGAAACGAGTGCATGCCAGTGAGTTAGCGACGTAGCACGAGATGCCGGCTCGGCGAACCAGAAGATCAATAATCCGGGAGGAAACACCGCCTCGATCGGAGAGGATTCGCCAACAGATGAGGAGAAACCAAGGAACCTCAGAAGGGGGAGGAGTGTTGTATGACAGGCAGTTTCGTTGTGAGTAGTATACTACTCACAAGCAGTATGTTACCCACATGAGACATTCAGGAACAGAAGGGCAAGCTGCGAACGCCAGGATGACGAAGGACAAGAAGAGACTATCGGAATAGTGTGTACGCGCTACGGTAGGAGTTTCACCAAGGTGAATGACAATGATGTATGTGAATACATGTCTGACGTACAAATGAGTATACGCGTTTGTGGTTTGATTTTTGACATGACCTATACGGGCGTTTGCGCAATAAGCGAATACTCAGGCCAAGCGTCTTTTGCGGCCACAACACTATCACGATAGTTTTCTCACCAAACGATGGGTAGTAAAATGTTGTCTTCATGAACCAGACAAATTTACAAAAATATAGACGACTGATCGAAAACTAATAAGTGTCCCATATAATCTGAAGCACATCGTGGCTGTGTTCTTAGGTTTGCCGCACCATTTGCACAGTCTGGTGTGAAGTTTTATAGTTATGCTACTAAAACGATGAGCGTCGCTTGGCATTCTCAGTTCTGTCGCTTTGTTTTTGAGCCACTTCATGTCAACATGTCATATTTGACAAGTTCAGTTGTGCCGTGATGAAAGCAATTTGTCACGTTATCGAGATCGACTTGGAAAGCTCGTTCATAAACGCTGTCCATTGTGAAGCGATCTGTACTCTGGAAACCTATTTCATTGTGAAAAATGCTACGTAAATGATACACAAAACATTCGAATCAAACACACCTAGAACGCAAGTAAGCGAACAGCATGCCAGTAATCTGACAACCGAACAGCGTATTGAACTGGTTTTTGTTTCTGTGGCCTGTAGTAAAGTTGCGCAGAAGATCACTAGCAACTTTAATGCAAAGCACTTTGGTACGTGGTCGGTCACCTTTTCGAAGGCTGGTGAAAACGTCTGTTGTAATGAGCAATGTTCGTGACCTGCATTGAAGAGATCAATCGCGCAAATCAACAGATGACTGTTCTGCTAGTGATGTCTAAATGAATTCTTGCAGGAACCACATTATTCACACATCAACAACCCACATCGATTTGCTCAATTCGAAATCCAAAAGCATGCAGTGTACAAATGGCCTCGTATAATGCTGCAGGCGGCGCCGATAAACGTACATCAAAATGTAGCCAATTCTATTTAATGGTATCCAATAATATTGATATATGCTTCATGGTTCATTTGTAGAGTGCAAAAATGTTCTCCGTGTCAGTAGTTATTCCCCTACAACTACACGGTGTTCACTTAACCGCAAGGATTCGGTTCTAACATGATAATTCTTCCACATCAAGTTGTATGCGGCTGCTGTCCGGCAAAATGAACTGAGAAAAGCGTGATCCAACATAACTGAAACTAAGAACAGTCAGACAGACTGAGAGATGGACATATTGAAGAAACTAGTCATCCCAGAGTCCACGAGTTTGACATGACTTCGGTGAAGTGAAAGTGTTGATTCTAAGCCGGCCTTCAGAAGCATTTGTACATACAGTATGTGCAGTCCTATGGGAGGCAGTTTGTGAACAAACGTTGCTTGATGATTGGATGGGGCTACTCTGTAAAGCAGACAGTATGTAATATATGACAACATTCGCATCAGAGCAAACAGCTACCCTGAATCTATCCATGAAATGTACACCTGGGTTCTCGATAGACAAGTGAATTATGTAACAATGCAGTGACATCATGACATATGTCATGAAAATAAGCACATACATCTCTGGTCATACACGCAGACTCATGATTACATTTTGTAACATTCTCAAGGAATTCCACTCGGATAGGGCTAAGGCAACCAATCAGAAGTCTTGAGACGCGCCGTTATCACTGTGTAGACGAATGGTTTATTTAAGCACGTTTCTCTATCGTTCATCTTAATAGTATCAAATTTCCTCTCCGTATGCCAGCTTTCATTGTGAATTTTTTCTCATAACCTTTGGTTTACATAACGGTCGTCGTAGATAAACTCGTGTCCACAAATCATCGTCTGTGTTCATCTCAGTTCACCCATGCACCGCTACATGAACCGATCAACATCAGCACTCGCGCCAAACACAACGTGTCAGTGTACCTGTATGATATTTGGTCACTTACGTTCCAGTGTTCTCATGCTCATCAAACATATTTGACCTTATACATCAATGACGATAGTTTTGTAGACGTTGAGGTAAGTTGTATATGTCGGTGCATAAGTTGGACTCACGGTCGATGGCAGAATATTTGCAACTTGAATACCTACTAACAAATCTAGTAAGAAATTACCAAACATCACTGGTGACCACGAGTTGCGGTTTGAGAAACGGTGGTTGAATGGTGAGATTTATTAGAAAGAACTGGACTCTGCAGTGTTTTGATAGGTGGGAAATTCATAAGTGGTTTTAATGGTCTGTAAACAATGGCAATTCAGTCATGTCTATTGTAAGGCCATCGGCGCACTGGTCTACATGGTTACCTTGTAAAAACGTATTTCAGAATTCCTATTCCAGTCTTGAGGATCATATGCCCTACTGAAAATCTGTAACATGAGCGGAAAACTGAAATGCAGTGCTTCCTTTCTTACGGGGTTGGCTGAATTGTCTGTGGGAATGTGAAAGTTATGATCAGTTGTGGGTTATGTCCAAGTTATATAACCCCCCAAGTCATCAGTTCTCTACCACAATGAATAGTCTAACAGGTTCGTACAAGCCCTCAATTGGTCTTACACTCTGCACTTATGAGCAATCAATTCGAGTACAGTGCTGCCTAATTTGAATCTTACCGGTTTATCGATCGGTTGATTCCTTCTGTTCCACATCACGTTGTGGACCTGTACAATGATTTACCGCGTGTGTCACTTCGATACCTTGAAGCAAGCTGGACGCATTTATGAGCTGGCTCAGTGATCGTTTCAACTACCTGTTATCGGTGCACCTTATATCGAGTACAGAATTTAAGTGGCAATATATCTACTTCATCTCGAATGACTTATTCGAAACACTGAATCTCCTAGATGTGGCAAATCCTATCATACTATCTTAATATCAAATTTGTTCACAGGAAAACAAGCCGAGAGAACTAAGTTTAATAATGACGGAAACGGCGATTAGTTGAATAAAACCGTAACATACAATTGAACGTCCTATACTCCACCCAAATGAAGAAATTCTTATAAAAATGTTTATTTTTAAATTTCATACACCATCCATAGACTGTTATTTGCTCCCACAGGTAAAGGTTATTCGAAAGATAGAAAACACTCATTCTCGTACACAGAAGATTAATTCGAGTTTACCACCGAAGCAGTTCATCAAGGAAGCAAAGCCGTTCATTGTGGGTAACAAAACAGATGATAGATTTTTCCCCATAGTACGACTATCTGTATCCAATCATTGAGATGATTATTTGGTGCACCAATCGTAAACATAATTGTGTGCAATCGAGTTTGAACACCCGAGGTTCATTACGTACTGGATTATATGACAGATATATAACTTATTGATGTGAGAGACCGCTTCACTCAGCACTAAACGGTAAGTGCAAAACAGCACATTTTTGGAAAAAAATTCACTAGGTTGACTGGAAAAGATTGAACGATATCACTACAGATTGCCTTACATGTGCCACTGAGAGAGACATCAGTGTGAACGGACTGTTTCTATTAGAAGACGTTTGTGAACGTATAGCATGGAACATTTGTTCAGTTGACGTCTGAATCGTTTTTGCAAAGAACGTACACAAGTAAAATCACCTGCATGATATATTTACAAACTTCAGAACATCTAGCCGTTATTCTTACAAATTACATTAAACCCACAAGTTGTAATTCTTTTGTTCAGTTTCTAACTAAGAGTTTGACATTTTCGTTGCACTTCATGAAACATGGAGTGTTATATTAACGTTATTTTATTAGCTGAAATTGTTTACACAAACCGCAATGTTAGCGTATAAAAACTGGTTTGAAGTTAGTATGAGATCAGTTTGAGAAGCGGTATCCTGATTTAAAATTCTCACCAGTTAATGGAAAGTATACTGCACAAACAGTAGCTTTTAGTTTCCTAAAATTGTATTCATTTGGGACTTCGAAGCTCTTTAACCAGCCCTTCAATCTCATGTCAAACCTGCAGGAAAGCAATTTGCATGTTTTCCTACTTTTGAAATTCACACCTCCTACTATCAGTTTCATTAAGTACGTCCACAGTTACCGCATACGGATTAAATCCATGTTTTGTGCAAACCATTTATTATTTTGATACTGTGTAAAAATCCTAGTGTTGGCAAATTTGGGTATACTATTTGGGGCATATATCCTGTTGAAAGTTGAAGTTTTCACCATTTATCAAGGCAACAGAAGTCAGAAGACGTATGTCTAGCAAGCCGATACGTTAATTCCATCCGGTATTACTAACCTTGTTTTTCTTCATATGAAACTCGTTTTTGTCCAGGAATGTTGGAATATCTCTATCAGTTTCGCGGATTGTTATAGAAGAGCGTAGGCATTGCTGAAAAACGACGTTATTCTAACGATCAGTCCACGTACACCTTTGAATATAAGTGATTTCAACGCTATGAACGTTTACATAGAATTCGGACCATTCAGGTATGATTCCTGATCGAGTGACTGCCACTCACTCTCTCTCTCTTCATATGAACGTTTGATTTTTAAAAATCGCTTTCGGATGATAAACACTGATTTTTCAGGTCAGATCGTATAGGTATGCTTTTGTCCCACTTCGATAAAGTTCTCTGTTTCTTGAGTAGTCATGGCTAAAACCATAGTGTAAGATGTGTTATCACTATGCTGACAACCAATTTGTTCCTGTTAAGTTATCCAATACCATCGTTTCCTCTCACTCATACATCCTTACATACTGGTATTATCCCATTCTGTAAAATCAAAGAACTACAGTCCATGAGACATGACTGAATTCATGATAATGAAACGAGAATCAGCTCAGTTAATAAGCTATACCTACATGATTCACAGTAGAGTTAAATGTACTCAACATCACCGGATGAGATAGTAAAGTCACAAAGTTTCGTCGCATAAATTAAATGTCGATATTTCGTAACACATTTTGGAGTTTATCACTACTGTTGATGTAATTGCGTTTAGGTAATGTACTTGTTAATATCAGGCTAGCTGTTACTACAATTGTCAAACATATTTTGCATCCGTTCACTCAGAAATTTTACCCCCCCATTCTGAGGCACACAAAATGTAAGTTTTAGTCCCAATTATCTGGAATTTTCTAATGTCCGCAACACTGTTGTCATAAAGAGAGCAGTTGATTTGTGTTATGCATGAATGGTTGATAATCTAACTAGTTAGCCTGTAGCTCAAACCTGTTTACTCACCTCAAGTTGTAAAGTCTTCACGAACCATCGGGTTCCCATGGAATTTATCACCAGGTCAAGGTCACCTGAATATAACATGACCGGGACCTGTGGAAATGGAGAATAAAAATGACAATTTTACTGTTCTGCGCGTGACAATTACTGCATTCTGCAAAACGACTATTGCTCATGTTTTTAGTATTCGGCATAACCCTCATAAGCTAAAGACGAGAAACGGAAATCATTTGGGCAAACTACGTAAAATAACGTTGTAGTAATATACTTAGATGAGAGTAACGCCTAACTGTATCAGCATGGTGCTGTGGAGAGTTTACAGTTCTTCGGAATTCTGGATAACCATACTAACTTCACGTTTACAAATTAGATAGCAAGAATTAAGTAACCAGAGAGCTTACATCAGATCTCATGTGCTTACTGATCCGCTACTAAGAGAATGCACACAAAAATCAATTAATGTTTTTGTAAATAATGCAACTAGGGAGAATCCATCATAAACGGAGGCGTGAATACACACACCTCGTGTCATTATCCAACACATTTCTATGATCGGTCATTACAACGACATTGCAGCTTCCCATACTATTTTAATGTGTGATCAACAACTGTGTTCATTAGAGCTCATCAAAGCGATTATTGTTGATTTTGTTTCCCTATCACTATCGAGCGTACTTGCGGTCTTCGATGTTCAACTCAAAGATGAAGATGACTGACTATCGATTAAACGTCGCATTTCATATCAACAATCTCTCTCATCCGCACAATGAATGAATTCATGCTCTTGGTATTCAAGAACATTTGTCTCTGTTATATGGTCAGCATCAACAGGGCTGACTTGGTGAACGACACAATTGTTCATCGGCTTTTATATGACGCAGTCCTAACGTCGTGTTCAACGACTGAAGAAAATAAGTTCTTTGGCAGTGACCGCTGTACCGCGTATCGTTCATCGGAGCTGTTAGCGGTTGGAAGGAGTTGCAAGACGGCTAGCTGGAAACTCGGGTACAGATTTTGAATATTGTGATTATTCCAATGAGCAGTGACTAGAGGTGTCGTCTTCCAGATTAGAGACAATGTGACCATCTACTTAGTAAACTGGAAACAATATCAGCCGTGATAGCGTGTAACTATCAAGTGTTGACTTACATATATAACATAACTGCACTCAGTGTACCAGTCGTCTTTCTACTGGAGGTGTACTGCGAGTAAGTTGATGTCATACTGATCGAAAACAGTCAGCACAATCACGGCTACATTCAGTGGAACACCCTACAGTCATATCATCACGACACATGACACCTAGGGTTCCGTTGTGTACCGCGTTTCAATTCACGGACGCGTGATTGTTGTTCACTGAGCCATCGAACGCTCGTTCGAATTGTACTCCTCTAATCTCTCCGGTCAGAGGCCAAGTCTTTACAAGATCTAAGATTTATACCAGACAGCGAAAGACTTATTGTAGTAAAATCCCTGGGGAGCGGGTTCTGGCCAGTTTCACTAATCCGCTTCTGCATGTGTAGCACCACTTTCGGACTCAGTTCGTCAGTCATCTTACGGACTTGTGACAGACAACTGCAGTGTTTCCATCCACGTGTCATCAACACTAAGCTTTACAGGCTACAACAATGGTAGACAGAACAATTGACTCAGGAGAAGTACATACTATATTGTCCCATTTTGCAACCGGTATCGTCATTCTGAAATGCGTGGACGAATGAGCCATTGGTTGTTGGCGGTGCGACCATTCAGCACATGTGTGGGGCACATAGGCGGCCTTGACGCGTATACAACGACGAAGTAAAATAAGCATTAGTATGGGTTTAGTTCCGTTCGGAGAAGTATTCTAGCGCTGAAATTCATGTTGGACCACCGTTTATCCAGGATGAATCTTAGACATTGCTTGTGGAGGTAGCAGATCCCATCCATACTGTGCACAGGTGTCAATACCACGCTGGTGGCATCCCAAACGGAATAACCTGTCACAGTGACCGAAGCCAATGGACGCCTGCGCTTCAAACCATCACCCCAAGTGGCTTGCGCTAAACCACTTGCGGTCCCACTCACACACCACGTATCTGGTGTAAACCCGAAGGAATAAGACCAGTAGGCGTGTGAGTGAGGCCTTTGTGTCCAACCGGCCAATGCTGATTAGTCAACTGAATGGCTAGCACGGAAAGGAAATCCTTATCTCTCGGAAAATAAACAGTGAGAGAGACTGCAATGACAAGAACTATATTAGGAAGAAAGATATGTAAAATGTGATACAAGAAGCATTTCAGTATACGAGTGTATGTTAGTATATTCCAGAGAGGACAAATTTGAAAAATAAGAATCAAAGTTGGGTTACGAAAAGATCAGGCAAACGATTCATCATTCAATACATCAACAAGGCTCAAGAAGAGAATGGGTAGAAGATCGAGTTTCTGAAAAGGGGAGCGAATTAGTTGCCAAACGACCGTATTCTTGGTCGACGCAATCATTAACAAAAATAGAGTGATATACTGATCTACCTGAGCCTAACGTACTCGTTGTCTCTTCGCCGACGGTGCACTATGAGTATACTGGTGACCAACTAATCCCAAACAGCCGGCGCACTCGCGGCCGCACACATCGCAACGTCATATAATCATGTCACCACGACCACTGGTACCGATGGTTCCCTTGCGTACCGCGCGTTTTCGTTCTCGGTCGCGCAATAACTTCTCGTGGAACTCGCGGACGCCTGTCCGAATCGTATTCCTCCAGGCAGTCCGGTTCAACGCTAAGTCTTCCCAACATCTACAATCACTCTCATGCAGTAGCGTGCACGGCCCGATCGTGTGGCAGCGAGGAAGATTTGCTTTTATCTGTAGACTGTGATTCTTTCGAGACGTCAGAAAATAGTGCCAGCCTTTATCATTCTAGTCTGCAACTGCTTGTCTACCGAGAGCTATGTCAACAGATTGCTGCCCAAGTAGCTAAATTTTACGCAGCCATCCACAATGTCTCCTATGATGCCAATTCCAGATGTAGACAGACCAACTTCACGCGGAGAAGGCTGAGAGAAAGGGAATGTGTTATCTTCACCGATATCCCAACCAAATTTGATCGCTGCGATTGCGCAAGTTGTGGTCGGTTTCTGCAGTTCACCTTCAACGTGCAAAAGCAACATGTTATCATATGTAAACAACAGCCAGCGGATAGCTCACTCACTCAACCAACCTGGAGTACCGAAACTTCGAATGTTCAGCATGTGACCATCCATTCGGTATTTATTACAAGAAACCTGAACTAATACACTGAGATAACCTTGCGTATGCACAAACGTACCTGCAAGGTCTTTGGACCAGTTGCCATCCACAATAGACTATATTCGGTTGTGTACGATCATGTCCGGATGCTTGCTGTCAGATATATATTCGAAGAGAATAGACTATGCGGACATACATTTATCCTGTTCAAACCTTCACCTATGCTCTGAAATCACTGAACAATATCGAACAACTTCATTCGGTTGTCTAAGTGGGACAGAACTAGAAACCCTCGTATCATATTTTCATAAGCATCAGATAGATCAAGACCAAAGATAAAGTAATGTACAAATGACTTTCATGTTGAGTGAACCATATTGACAAAAGTGCTTATCTATGAAAACTAGATTTCTATTTTACGATAGTATTGAGGGTGTTGGTTTTGTGTTTCAATCAATAATGCTGATGGAAGCCGGTGTTGATCGTCTGACCAATAACCGTCGGCTTTAGGATGAGCTGTCTTAGAAATAGATCTGTTCTGGACTATACTTCATATATATATATATATATATATAGCAGTTATACGCATGTCGAAACAGATGTGTAGGGAATGTCAGACGTTATTGTAAATTGAAATATTACACCGTCATACACAACAGTTTACCTGACAGCTGAGAACTTGAGTGTACGCCCAGGCCATGTCGCCGTACTGACGGACATAGTCACTGAAAACCTTCGAGTTGCAAGAATTCCAGCATTTGATAGAATGTTTGTCAACATGCAACGCTCGTTGTACTTCTGGTAGATTTAGATATTCATGAATGAATGAGCCACCACTGCATACTGATTTCTGGGACGGACACTTCTCATACACAGAGTCCCTGCAAAACAAGACGAAACGGTAATGAAATCAATTTGAATTGTATTGTTAGCATATGATCTTCGATGATATTGTTCAATGCAGTTCACTGATATTGACTGAGTCCAGCGGTTTACGCGAGACTGAAGACTTGAGAGTAAAACTGCCACCAACGTTTACTGCCGCTCTCTCTACACTTGTGTTTGTCTGGGGATCTCCTGAATAAGTTCATTGTAACCTTTCACTGAGTGCTTTGAATGTTTCTCAAATTAGCGGAGAACAAGGTTTTCCCATAGTTATTTATATTTGCTGATTCTTTGTCACTGATGTTCAGCACTCGGTTATTGGATTTCGATCTACAGTAATAGGCTGTCAACCATTTCCCCCATCATTTTGTCACTGGCCAACAAAATTGTGAAGAGTTGGACGCCTACGTAAAGCTTGTCCTTCAACCCACCTCATACAGTCTGGTCTCTGGGGTTAGTCTATCATTTGAACATGTATCGCAATCCTTGTACGAGAGAAGACATCCCAGTCAGGTGGGAGAACCTATATTCACGTGGGTTAATGTTTCACACAACGGCATCAAGAGGATTCAATCCTGATTAGTCACCACACCCCGTGCGCTGTACACAATTGGTCAAGAAGTAACAGTGCAGTCAGTGTGAATTTACACTGAAGTGGACAGTTCTGTTTTAAGATTACTTCAATTCCTCACAGTCGATCAGAGCATTGCGATGTTGGCAGGCTCGGTCATTACGGACGCACACCATTGATTGTGAACATTATAACGTCAAGTCCTTTTGGTTCAACTTATTAAATCACATGGACCGACTCTTCCCATCCAGTTGAGTAGAGATTAACTAATAAATCAACCAGATAAGAATCACCACGCATTAGGATGGTATCCACAAACTTGTTGAATCACTCACTCTCGAGTGTCCGTACAGACCTTTCCACTCAACTTCAACTAACAAAAGGATTAGACATCAACTCACCTTGCACTGTAAACCCGAGCAACTGATTGCTGTATTCGACAGTCAGCAGGCCCAGGTTGATGGATTTGTGCTGATTTGGTGATGGGATGAATGAGCCGTGTTCATCAGCAATCACACACTCGATCGGTACCAAAAACAACAGTGTTCATTAAAACGGCAAGAAGACATACATTGAGAGGTGCAAGCATTTCGTTTATTCTCATCAATCGAATACATAAAACATTCAGTTATATAGGTTAAGGGCTTGGCGACAAAACAATGAAGTGAACGGACATCACATGGGAACAATCAGGGTTCACTGCCACGGTAATGAAACTGATTGCGTCAGTACCTTTTGCGAACAAAGGGCCGGTGCGTGACGCTTGATCACCAATGCTTCCGAGAATGCCAACAGCCTGGGGTTGCGGTTACGCAACAGGACCATGAACGAAGTGACGCGGTCAACCACATGACCTGTTGTGATTAAGTGTTACGTGGATGAAACGCCGGATTGCTGTTCGAGTGTTGGCATACTGACACACGTTGAGTCATTGTTTGCACTAGCCATTTGGGGATGTGCTCCGCTTTCCTTTGTCGTAAGTTTCGGTCCGTTCTGCCAATGTATGAGTCACCGTAACTGCAAGTGAACTGGTAGATAACATGAGAGGCAGAGTTTTCCGAGAAAGAACGATCGGAGCAGTGGAGATTCATCCTGCGGGTGGAAAGCAACAAGCGCAATTCCGCTGCGGAATATGCGCGATCAATTGCTGACTTCAACTTTCGACTTGCATCGGCGATATTGTGGTCATCTGTGTGAGGAAGGGTGATAAAAACCTGCTTCTTCAGCACTGATTGTGGTTGGGGGGTAGCTACTCGTTCTTTGCAACGAATTTCAACAAATTTGGCCCGATATCCATTCATCAGCAGAACACTCTTCATGAACTCCTCTTCAGAATTCAGATGATCGGCTTTGCATATTTTCCTTGTTCGGTGAAAAATGGTTTGCACGTTTGTAAGCCAAGGGCGCAAATGAAGAGAATTGTAGGTACTGCCCACTCTATGTGGCTTTTCGATAAACAAACTTACTAGGTATACCGTCTAAACGTCTAGAAATAAGGACGTCTAAGAATGGCAGTGAGTTATCCGGCAAAGAACGCGAGTACAAAAGCTGACCTTAGGCGTTGTTCAACTGTTTGACACACATTGCCTCCCTTGAATGGCAGTTGTAAAACTGCTGTCTTTTTGGCGACTGTGGGTTGAGAAACCAGTGATCGTTTACAGAACAGTCCGAGTCCCCACGCCCCCGGTTAAGCAACCAACGTCCCAGTTCGCCAAATCAAACGTAAACTATGAATACAAATGTGGATGCGGAGCATCTTATGTTGGCAGAACTGAGCACCAGCTTGGAACCAGAGTTACCGAACACTTACCGAAATGGGTTCAACAAACGGTCACACAATCAGGCAACTCGACAGCAAACACCCGGAAGGAGCCAGCGTCATCGATTGCCAAGCATCACTTGATGACGCAACATGTGATTGACTCATCAAAGTCATTTCGTGTTGTGTTCTCAACTCGAAACAAACGTTTGCTACGACATACCGAGACGATTGTGATCAGACACCGTCACCCCATTTTGTGTGTACAAAAAGAACTGTTTGTGAGGTTGATGCTGCCTTGGTAGCAACTGAACTGGTTTTGGACTTTGACGTTTTGTGATTGTCATGTAGTTTGGAATTTTGTACATTTTAACCCGTCTGCACTAAACACCAATAGAGATGCAGCGAAATCTGCACGAGCATAAATCGTGTAATGTCACTCTTTTGTCTGCTCTATTCAAAATTCATATAAACAATCTAACAAAACAACGGTAGCTCACTCTGTTTCACTTGCAACTGGAAAGGATAATTTTTCGGTGAACAGTTGAGTGTAAGCAGATTGACCGCCGATTAACGGTTTCCATGTCTTGGTGATGAGCGGCGTAGCATTTGTGGCTGGCTTTAGTTTGGTGATTCCGTCAACACAATTCTGATATGGATTGTAGGGATTTATGTTAACGGCAAGATTGTCGTAGATGAATTGGAACTGAGGCGAACAGGGCGGGGTGGGGATAAATGATATGAGATCATGTGAGGACACAATTGGCGAGTCATTATTTTGATGAATAGACGAAATTGTTTTACGCAGTATCAGCAGCTATTTAATTCGCCATCTTCCGTAGGTATTTTCAACAATGAGACAATTAGAGGTCAAAAGCAATATGATCTAAAGGTTTTTCTGAATGGGAGTTTCATCCTTGTTTGGACTCATTGGGCAAAGATACTTGTTCTGAATTTCCAGGCAGCTACCTACTGGACGAAAGAACTACACTTTGACATTAACTCCAGAACTCGAGTTCAGTGAAGCTGCTTATCGGACTGACTTATACAATCGTTTACCGGAAGCGTCAGATCTTGTGTTGGTCTCAGAAAAATAAGCCCTTACACATACACAAGTGCTGTGTAACGGTTGGTCAAAATTTTGTCACATGCACGTGTCCGGTTTCGTGGTTGTTATCAAGCCTCAGGCACGAATCCCTGATGAATCTCGGTCACGTGCTCTGCGTCTGTCTATTAACAGCCAATAAGGGGATTAGACGTAACAGTTCATTTGTGCGTTAATTTCGTCATAGTCCTCAAATACAACACAGTTCGCTGAACAGTGCAAGTGGTTACTTGATTTCAGAATTTAGATACATAAACCTAATCTGTCTGAAAACACTGAATCCTCTATATTTTCATGGCTTCAAACTCCCTACAGAAAAAGATGAACCGCTCCTTCTACATTTCGTTCAACAGCACGCAATCATCCAGTGAGACTACAAACTTAAGCAAAAATAACTCACACATATAAGTTACTTATTTCTAAAATCGGCCGACATACTAAACCAGAATTGTCGTACTGCATACTACACAGGTTGGATAGTATAATTTAATGGTTGAGCTCCAGCATTTAGCTACAATTTAAATGAGAGATGTAGACTGGAAACATTGATGAGCGGATTTAAATGCATGACATTTTTGAATGTATAGAATACATTACAATCACTGTTGCGTCGAATTTAATGTTTTCCTGATTTTGTTTTGTGCAACTGGCAACTCAATTTCGAATGCTACTTATCATCGAAGGACAAATGTGCTACACATTACAAAAAAGACTCACTGAAGAATAAATCTGAAATAAGAAATAAATAAAGAGTACGATAGGCGATAGTATTTTTTCAAATGAACACAATCTTGATTACTATACGTATATTGCTTCTTAACTATACTGAAGAAATGACCCTCAAAACTACTCGAAGTTGTACGGTAAATGTGTGTAGTAAACTAATCACAAATACAATCTATTTTTACAATATGCTTGAAACTCTCGATATACATGTTAGTGTGCACAACCCTAGAAATTATTCGAGTTACCATTTTTAACCGAACTATGTACGATCTCTTTCTGTCAGTATTTTTGGAATGTTGCATATCGCAACAGTTGGGTGTCACGGTGAGCAAAGTTACGCATTCGTCGGAACATTTAATTTTCTGCTAGTCAAGGTGAAGGAATTCAATGAAAGCTTACAATCACTGCCTTCAATGTTGTTCACCTAAGCACTGTTTACTTTCTGTTAACCTGTAACTAAATCCCTGAGTAATCAATCTTCTTAATAGCAAACGTTGAGGATAATTTTGCTCAGTTTCTCTCAATATCCTGTGTAAGATCAAATGGTCATTCTGTATAAACATAAAAATGCAGCCAATTTTGTCGCTTCTCTTGACTAACGTTTCTGACCCTCGTTTCTTCTGTCTGGTCTTTGTTTGCACATAATTTCAAGAACTACATGTTGGTCTGTGGAAGCGTGATAATTTTGTCTCCCAAGAATCGGTGAGGATCGTAAAATGAATAAGCAACTGTCCTACTGTCGCACAGATATGAACAATCCTGGAGAAGACTACCCGAAGTGGTTAACATGTAAAGTATTACAACTTGTTCATAACGTTGTGTTATTCTCAATTCATTCAACATCAGTCCTAAACAGAAATATTTTATTCACTAAATACACTAAAACAAATGCAAGTTGGACTGTGCCTGGGCTAATGGTGGAATTTATTTGTTTTTCACAGTTTCTGTGCGAAATGAGAAAAGAAACTCAGAACCCATATAATTGAGGGTGTATATAGTGATAGCAATAAGAGATTTACACAGTCTTTCTCCTCGTTTTTAACGTTAATGCAAGCCGTAACTGCAATCTTTTCATGTTTTGTTAACTTTCTATTTATCATCTAGACAGAACATCCACAATTGAACGCAACTTTGGCATTCCAATAGACTCCTCCAGTCGGCTCCTTTCGAAAAGAAACACTATACTCGAGTTTCGCTTTAAATAGAGCTCATGAGTAGTGCATATTCTTACTACGCCCGGGAATAGAACATGATCATTACTCACAAACGAAAGTGGTTGAGCGTTCACATATGATAATTCGGTCGAGCCTCATGTGTGGTCAATGGGGCAGTGGTAAACACGGTTGCCTGATGAAAGCGTTTTTGATTATTATCAAGCAAAATTTAGGGCAAAAGTCTATAGACACACAATGAGATTATAATTCGTAAGACAATGCGAACTGAACAAGTCAGTATCAAACTTTAGGGAATACGAGAGACAAACATTGGGCTTTTTAATGATTCACATTTTTAGGAAATGTATGCTAGTTAAAATAACTATATTAAGGATGCTTCTGTTGTACTCATGTACAATAGAGCCAGCATTCACGACCAGCGTCAACTGGGAAAAAAAGTATTCATCCAATTCCGCAGTTAAGACGTAGCCGAGAAAACTAAGTATGCATAGAACGGTGGCGGAGTAACATCAGGTGCATGCAAGTAAATAATTTCATCTGGATCTA
>JTDE01005558.1:8251-20107 GCA_014338405.1 Paragonimus skrjabini miyazakii
ATCTTATTTATGTTGTTAACACGTAATGTCAATTGCGTGTGTTCACGAAGTCTGGCCATCTTACCTGCATTCTGAGGGCGATATGCTAGCAGTTAAGTATCGTGTGTGGATAAGGGGGAATCCTTAAAACAGTTCCGTCAAGACTGCACTCAAAGGTTGAAAAGATTAATTAGTTTGATTCTTGATGTCAAATTGCCGCCTCATAGAATCACCGCTACTTACTACTTGGTACCATCCGACGCGAACGATTGAACGCAGTCACTGCGGGTGGAATATTTAGAATCGGTTCAGATTCTGTACTCTGAGAGACTCGGTTTTTCAGCCGTATTTAACTTTACGGACGCTTCACATACGTGAACTTTGAGTCACAGAGAAGTGGCTCTGACGCCTTAAATATACGACAATCGACCGTACACTGGAAATACGAAAATCTTTTGTTTTGCACACCACCACTGTTGATAATATAGCTTCCAGTATTTGCGAACCGGTGAACAGCCTACGTAACTTGATAATGCGACGTTGACTCAAACGAAGCATGGCGATCTCGTATGGTCACTTATGACTGAGACCTCAAAATGCATTCTGAAGTATTTGGCAGAATGTGAGATATTGTCTGACTTTGTCTATGCCGCTTGCAGGTTGTCAGCTAGCCATTACTTACCATCGGCTTGGCCACGACAACTCACTATTTCAACAGGTAAGAGATCTGCGTTGTCATTTTGTGAATGTCATGGACGAAAATGAGTCTCGAAAGCGAACAGACTCAAGCCGGTTTGTGCGACCTGAATACCATACTCAAGCAGTGACTTTCTGTAGACCTGCTGAAACCTTTAAAAGGCATGTCTGTCTATGTTAAGGAAGGCTCTGTGTGTCATCCTAGGTGTTGTTAATCCCTTTTTGTCAACTAGCCACTAGTGACAAGACGGAGCTGAGCCAAAATGCAGCCAAATCCCTAGGCGAATTTTAAGGCAAACATTCGCGATATCTATTACACTCTATGCACCGTGTATTACGAATAGGCTCCCGGGGTCTCTTCCAAACGACATATGTGTACAATTGCTGTCGTTCAGCGAGGGAGAGATTGCAGTAATCCGGCAAGCATTTAACACGGTCTGACCTAGTCTACAATGCACTGGGATCAAGCATTTTAGGCTCATAAGTCGTCAGCATAAGAGACAGCGTCACAAGGATTAAGGTTGTGAAGGTCATTGATGCCTATTAGAAGCAACAGTGGACCATGTGCGGGTCCTCAAGGAACTCCAGCGGAGATGGGGGAGAAGGGTTGTCCAATCCGGCTCTTAATCGGAGAAGTCCATTACCAAGAATAGATATGCTCCAATGAAAAACCCCTTGTTGGATGCCATAACCGTCTAGGTTATGTAAAAGAGGACCGTGTGAGACACAGTCGAAGACTTTAGCACAGTCAAGGAAGATGACTTTCAAGATGCGGTCATTGCGTTCGGCCTTCGCCAGACTGCTCAGGAAGATTAACATTTTGGCTATGCAGGAGCGATCGAGAAGGAAGCCGTGCTAAGTGGAGGAGAAAAGATTTTTCGAGAAGTGCTTAAGGATGGCGCGTTTTGACAGACGCTTCACTGTCTTGCATGAGATACTGGTGGGTCTGATCGGCCGATGACTAGCAGAAGAGTTTCGATCGCTTGCCTTAAATATGGATGTGTTAGTGGTCTTTTTCCATGCCTGCAGCAAAGTGCCAGTTAGAAGTGTCTGTTGAAGAAGATTGTGGAGCTTCGTGAGCTTCGTGAGCTTCGTGAGCTTCGTGAATGGCAACTTGAAAGTTGGTAGATTGAATTCACTGAGTTCCAATCAAGATTGACTGTACTCAAGAATGTTCTTAGTGTTGTAAAGTCTGCTTTCTGGAGTTTTGAAATAAGACCTCTGATACAGCTGTTTGGAGCCAGCAACAAACAAAATGAAAACTGTTAGCCGAAGGTCGCTACGCTCCAGCGGTGGATTGGACCACTCTTTCCATCAGGTGAGTTTTCTTCGTAATGACCAGATCAGGCCAGTTTCGTATGTCCTGGACGGTGCCTTGTAGGTAGTTCGAAATGCTGTGTTCAGGCTTTCTCATGGGTTAACTCTGCCAGGAATTTCGATAATCCGCGATCATGTTCATCACGGATAGCCGCCATTCAGTTGAGTTTGGGGGTATTTAAGTCACTTCCAAGAAGAAAATGGGGGAAACGTTGTGTAGACCAGAGACAGTGTGGGGCGACAAAAATGACTTTGTCGTCAGATGCGCAGCAGGACAGCAAACAAAAAATAGCATCGATAAAGAGCGTGCGACGCCCACAAAACTGAAGTTTGGACCAGAGGGCGTCAGAGTTCTCTAGGGAGATAAATTCCCCTATGGCAGTCGAAACCGGGAGCTTCTGACTTAAGGAGGCAACATAACCTTCCGTGCGTCAATAGGACGAGTCTGTTTAGTAATATGAGTTCTCAGGAACATGCGGTTCATTATCCCATATGTCCGTGAAAAGCCAGGCCTCCACAAAAACCAGGATATGTCGGCTAATGCTGTGGGCTGGCTGTATGATTTCTGGTAGTTTGTTTAAAAGACACAAGCAGTTAGTATACTCGTCCTTGAAGGTTGCAACTTAATTTGGCTGGGTCTTGTCGGATTGCCTTTTTGAAATCCATATGAGTGCTGTTGTTGTGGTCGATCGCGTACGGCAATGTGAACGAACAGATGCTAAGATAATTTTTTTATTTTATTTCTATTTTTATAATATTTATTTGTTTACTCTGTTATTTAAAACAGTTCTTCCCTTTCAGCAGTTTGAACAACACCGTTAGAACACAAAAACTGGTAGATGCAAGCATTTTGTATTGATTCATCAGTACCAACTTTACAATAACATGAAACGGTTTTTTCTAGGAAATGGATTATATCGCGACCTTCAAGAAGATGTTTGAGAACCGTAAATTTCGAACTTTCTCACAGTTACAGGAGTGCCTTCAGAGGTACATAGTGGATTTGAGCCTTATTTATATTCGTGAGACGGGCCGTAGATCGAAAACGATTCTGAAGCGTGATAAGGGAAGGTGGCACAGTTTTTGTAAACCGTGTGCGACGTGTTTGGTAGGCTAACCGCTTTGTCCGCTTCCTCTTTTTCAGTCATTGTTCGCACTCCCAAAATGATTATGAAAACCAGGTCCCGCACACCATGCGTAGTAAATGTCGGCTTAGGCCTGCCCGTGGACAATATACGGCTCGCACACGAGCCGAAGAGAGCGCGAATCAGCATCACCTGGGGCGATTATCCTCTTGATGTAATTGAAGAAAGTGAGTTCCTTCAAATATGCGCACAGTTTCCTTGCAGATATCAGATTTGATGAACGAGGTGATCAGGACTTTATCTGATCACTCCTTCATCCATCCGGAATGACCACCAGAACACGTGGGAAATAACGGCTACATTCTGCCCTGAAGAAAGGCAGAGGTAGCAAATGCAATTTACAACAGACTTCAAGTAGATAATTCACGTCCATATACCTACGTGTCCGGTTTTAGTAACTTCACTCGTCGGCCTACATGTTTTAACATACGGTAAATTTAAGCACGATTCCCCTATGAGCACGATTCCTTTTTCCACTCGTATTTTCGTCTTTTTTGTCAAGCGACCAATCCGGTGTAATGGTAGTGGAAAAAGGGTAGTGTCCACAGCGAGAGCGCTTTTAACGCCGTTTTTTAAGCCAATCACACAAAGGGGTTGCACGGGCCAATAGCAGTTCGATAAAATGCACGCCTAAATAAGCTGTTCTCACCAGTATTTCTCCCCCAGTATTGACCTACCGCGTACCCTTATCCCATTTTCAATCCTACAGCCTCACTGTGGCCTTAAAACCTAATCAACCTTCAGAATACGGTCTGTCGCAAGCTGCCATTGATAGGGAAACAACGCGTATAAATCAGATATATAACGTGTATTAAAGAAAACTGTTTACACAACATGTACAATATGTTGGACGTTAATTAGCGTCGTTGTCCAAAACATTATGCTTGTCCAGATCCACTTTCCACGTGTTTTCCAGGAAAAGTAAGAATACTGTGATGTTACCGCACACATACTCCACTTACGTCTTCAATGTGTGATGCGCTCGCATGCTGTGTAGACCGTTTGTCCCTTGCACAATGTAACCATTCTTCAAAGTATTCACTCAGTGTGCTGTCAGGAGTTGTAGCGTATTCCGTCCCCTCGTTTATCTGCCCTAAGTGCGTTATGAATGGAGGCAACATAGCGGGTTCTACCTAGTAAACATGCTTCCAACTGTGTTCGTTTGAATGCGAACGTCTGAACTGCACCTGAATACGTTACTTTTCCTGCGACCACCCTGGTCATTAGTCGTTCCATCATGTTCTTAAGCAGAGCTCCAACATTGGGGGCACTGATACCCCGAAAGTTATCAGCCTAAAAGAACGTAAGGTAATCGCTAACCTTCGCACTCACCATTGCGGAGTGAAATTTTGTATTCAACATTTTCCTGGCAATTTCCTGTAACTGCGTTACCGACGTTACAGGTAGCGGCAAGTACGGTTTATGTTTTTTGTCAACCATGTTATTTCTGTCATCATCCGTTCCATTGTAGTACGCAATACGTTCAGTTGCACATCAATGCTATGAGATAGGTCTAATGGAATTCATAAGGTGCGGAATAAACTTTGTTACCGTTTAAATACGAACATAACTCGTATATCAGCCTTCATTACTCTTTCTTCTAAATCACTACCTGCAAGCATTGAAAATGGAAGTAATGCTTTCCCACTGCTGTTGTTGTTGATAACTGTCTGAGCACCGTATGCTATGCAGCCGATAGGAATTTGGTGCTCGGTGCTGCATGACGGAACTGAATAAGTGGCAGGAGTAGGTTAAAATTTCCTTCTTTTTGCATTAAGGTTCTCATCGCTGTTATCGTCCGCAAATCGCGGTTGTAAACTGGTAATGACCGCTGTTGTTGGGCAGCATCAAGCCAGGTGCTACTGATGACGGCTACATCTTTGTTGTCATCGGTTTCAATTTTCACCACGCAATAACACTTCTTTACTTACATATCTGAAATTGAAAAGCATTTAGTTAGTTGTGAGCAACATAATTAACGTTAGTAGAATAACGCACGAACAAGTTTCAGTGGCTCATGTTTATTGACGTCTTGCTGAAAATGTGTAGAAGTGGGATAACAAGTGAACCGGATGGGGACGTGGAAAAAACATATTTACATAGTACATCAGAAAACAACACGAATCAATTGATTACTGACGTAATTCACCTTGAATATGTACAACGTAGACGATGCAAGACCACGCACCCAGAAGTCAGCGTTAGTTTGAAAACGTCTACAATACAGAATGGGTCGACTTGGGTCTACAGTATCAATGTCAACAACAATGTGGGGCAGATTGTATGCAATAATTACATTATTCGGACTAGTGGCTGAAATAAATGAAGTTTTAAGACGTAACGCAAGTGTCTTGCGTTACTGGCCGTGGGCATGGTCCACGCTAAAGGGTTGATAATTCGCAACAGAGCTGTAACTGCTCTCCTGTGGATCTCATATTCTGATACCTATTTTTGCAAACCTTCTATCACTTTTGACACTGCTCCACATTCGTCTGAATCACATGCGACTGAGGGACTGGTAGCACTTTTATCACTGTATGCAACGTCATCTGAAGAGAAAGTAAGATATGAAGGAACGCTTACTGTTCCTCGGCACTGTTTTATGGATACCAACTTCAATCCGATCAGTGGAATCTGCCGCTAGCATGCACCGCCGCTTCCAACGATTCACAGTCCTCTTCGATGGCAACTGTATTGAATTTTCATGTGTTTGACGACTTTCATACATTTTAAATTCGCTGCAATGAACAGTAGGATATTACGCGCGATTCTAAATTAAACACTTTACTCAACTACCTAAAGCATATAAAGAAGGCCAAATGAACAGCTAGCAACTCACTTAGATAATTGAAGCCTCAGGGCTTGTCACCAACCGGTGTACGTATCGATCACAAATAGTCCGCTTCAACAAGTTCACTAGCTCATGTATGAATGCGTCATGCGACGCTGGCCACTACCATGCCACACGGCCCTACAGATCCACCCAATCGACAAAACCACACATATCGATTAGTCCCCTCCACCCTGCATCACCGGCCGTTACATGGTAAAATTACAGAAATCTGATTGGACGGCGACAGGACATCGAGCAGCGGCCATGCGTAGGTGGCAGAATCCAGCCAATCACAAAAAACGGCGTACTTATCCTAATTTTACCCTTTATTACGCGGAAGTTCCCGCTGATTGTGTTCATAGGGTCGTAAGCTAGAACAAATGGACGGAGCGGTCGAGTGGTTCAGCATAGGGAAATGTTAGTATTCATTCCTAAACCAGGACGGTTGCGTGGATCCGTTGCAAGATTTTAAGCGGGAAATGCCCCTCAGTGTCGTTTGTTCGGCAGGTCACCTTGTCCGCATTCCAGCGTACGTCATGACTCCATAGGAAAGCTTACAACAGTGGTAGAAACGAATGGATACGCATACCAACATAGTTAAGAAAGTACGATTGACTCTCAGTTTTTACGCGTAATCCTACGTTGGATTATGTTTACCGGTGTATCTTATGGTGGCGGCTGTACAGAAAGTTTATTCCACATGATCCAGTAACGGTTCAATTGTCGGAAGTATAATCACGTTTTCCTGCTTAATTACGTTCAAATTTCAAACAAGCAAGTGTTTCCATATCTGTAGCAGCGACTTTCATTAGATTCCACCAGTAGTTATTGGAAATAACGTGAAATACAATTTTTCGTTATTTTTCCATTAATCGCTTTGTTATTGAACTGCCGTACATTCCTTGCATACTCCTTTGGAGGATTTAAACTAAAAAATTTTCAGCAACAGAATTATACGACTTCAGGAACTCAACATACACCACAAAATTATAACAACTTCGGTAACTTGAACACTTTTATCTTGAAGATGACATAGATATTCACAGTCTACCAATTACACGCAGCGTCGTTTCGAACTAGCTGCACTGACTGCTCAAGGCAGCGTACACTTTTGGACAACTCGCAGATCCTGATAGTCAATGGCGCGTTCAAAAAGACTACTTACTCAGAATAAACCTGAGTGTGCGACAGCGTAGCTGCCTTGATGGCTCGTTCCATTTGATATATGATTGGTGTGTATATTCAACATCGGCTGTGGAAAGAACTGTATTTGGCTTCTTACAGAGGCCATCAACAATGTGAGGAGAAGTAAAGTTCACTCTAGACTACGTTGTCAATAGCCGCGTGGATCATCCACTTTTGTTTCATAAACGTTTCTGCGATCAATAACCGTTGAACGGACTAAATCCGTGCCGCAAATAAAGATATATGAGACGACCGCTTGATCAGTTGATCCGAGTGATGCGGTAATTGGCGAACTTGTAATCTAGCAGTGATACGCTATGGTCGGTACGCCACGGAGCGGAACAGGAGATGTGTTATGTGAAGCCAAATACCCGAATGTGTGGAAAAATAGTGCGGACAGAAGTTTCTCTGTATGCGTCTGAGGAAACTGGAAACATAATTTCAGTAAATTGAAATAACCTTTTGAAGGAGTATAAGAGACCCCTAGGATGGGTAGAGCTTCCAGCAAATAAAGTCAGAGGACTACAGAGTACTCCCACAACCCAGCGATTGGAACCAGTTAGGCTAATCTAGCACCGAACTTTTTTCCGAATCGCAGGAAGCACCGAGTTGTTGTACAGAAAGGCCTGGAGGAAAGCGTGGACACAGAGTGGTGATAGTCCTCCTCTACTTACAGTTCTGTCATCGCAGAAAACAGGGGTTTTTTCTACAACGAGCTTAGAATCCAGGTGGGAGGTCTAGAACCACAACTCTGCTACAGCAGAAATCCTGGAATTTACAGATTAATAAAATTTGTGAAGCTCTGACGGTTTAATTATTAACCTGAGTGGATTTATGCATGAACACCTTAAAGGGTCAATAGTAAACGAATGAACACTATCCTTGGACTGTGAATGAAGTTCCAGGGGGAGCCAAAAAGTAATGCCAATGCTTTTAATTCTGGTGAAGTTTTTCATAAAATTACCTGAGTTTTTCCCCAGTTATAAATGATTACATCATTTACGTTATGTAATAGTTTTGTTTTTTATTTTTCATGTTTTTAGACTCACAAGGAAAATTCAAAATGGCTGCCCCCGTAGAGTTGCGTCAAATCAAAGAGCAGTGATTGAATTCCTTGTTGCTGAGGGGGAACCCCCATGAACACTCACAGACGATTAACAAATGTTTTTGAGAACAATACTGTAGATTATAGCAATGTATGCAGGTGGGTTCGTCGTTTGAAGGATGAAAAGATGGGAACTATGAGCATAGCCGATTAACCCCGTTCTGGCAGACCATCCGCGTCTGTCAATCTTGCCACCAAAGCAAAAGCAGATGCTCTGATCAGAGAAGACAGGTGTATAACTCTTGATGATTTGGCAGAAAACCTTGGGGTGAGCCATGGAAGTGCCTACAACTTAGTCCAGTCACTTGGCTTATCAAGAGTGTGTGCCCGCTGGGTACCGAGAGAGCTGACTACCGAACGCAAGCCTGACAGGGTCACCGCCTGCACTAAACTTCTTGAACAAAGTCAAAGAGACAACACCTTCCTTCAAAGGCTCGTAACAGGTGATGAAACATGGGTTCATCATTATGAACCGGAATGAAAGAGGCAATCAATGGAATGGCGCCACTCATCATCATAGCAACCAAAAAAGTTCAAGATGCAAAAGTCAGCTGGAAAAATCATGACGACTGTCTTTTGGGATGCTCAAGGTGTCATTCTGCTTGATTTCTTGCCTAGAGGAGAAACAATAAACTCTGACGCCTACATCGAGACCCTGACGAGGCTCAGTGCAAGAATCCAACGAGTGAGACCCGATTTGCCAATCCGCAGTCTTCTTTTTGCAAGACAATGCTCTGCCATACACAAGCATCAAGACAAGGGACACAATCGCCTCATTCGGGTGGACAACTTTACGGCATCCTCCATACTGACCAGATTTAGCGCCTTCAGATTATCACCTCTACGGCCACAGGAAAGAGGGTTTGAGAGGCCAACATTATTCCAGTGACGAGGAAGTGAAAACCACAGTGAAGAAGTAGCTCAAAGAACAGACCACAAAATTTTACGAGGCAGGGATAAATGCGGTCATTTGAAGGTGGAACGTTGCTACTGAGCGTAACGGTGACTATGTTGAGAAGTAGTGCTGTGATCCACAGAGGACCAGCTTTATTTTGATGTATAATACATGTTCCCGTGTTGGTAATTATACCTGTCCGAAATAAAAAGGCTTTACTTTCTGACTCCCCCTCGTAGTTCACTCAAAACGCAATGGATTCGTAGGTTGTTGACTCCACAGGGACCGGATGCGTTGAGTTTTTAGGACACCACAAAGCAACTGGTACTCGTGCGGTCATTGGTTCGTAATGAACTTCGTTCAGTTTTGGAACGACCCGGATGAAACGAAATTCCACCAGGAATGAGGCAACGTTGAAGACGGAACCGCCCCAGTATGTGCGAGTGGCAGTGATTTTGAATTGTCGTGGTCGAGCTTCACCTAGCTCTGGCTTGGGGTAAAAACAGAGGTGAATACGTTGCACTTTGATGTTAGTAGGTTCAAGTGCAACTGACAGGAAACGCTGCTGGCTTCTGTAGTTTTCCGGGTCGTTGTTAAGTGAATCAAGCAGAATCCTAACAATAACATTGCGAAGTCTGACAGTGGTAATAGATTCCCTCCTAACAAGCTTTCGTCTCTGTCGTTCAATCCGTGGTGTATCCGGGCATATTTGGGCCCCATAGGCTTCCAGCAGTTTATATGCCACTAGGAGAGCGTCTTCCGTCAAATAATATGCCGAAAGCGTGACCTTTACTAACGCGGGTTTGCCTGCACGTGGTAAGTCCAGTTTCTTAGCCAGCCTGGTGAAAGAGTTTAGGATGCACGGATTTATGGGCACTTTGGTGCAGTGGCTCCTCCAGATCACTTGATCTTGCTGATCGCTGAGCTTTTCGCAACTGGCGGCGCATTCCGGAAGGTTGTGAACAGTTGCAGAATCCTCCCTGACAGAGGAACTCAGTTATTTATAATAGCTTTCTTTGTACCCCTAATGGACATCGCTAGCCCTACCTCATGCTTAACTCATCTTCTGTCCGCAGCAAAACTGAGCTTCCTAGGTAGGACCGAGCAAAGGTCCTCAGAAATCGATCGTTTCTTCTCGCATGCTGTTGGTGGGCTGTGAGCAGAGGTTGATTTGAATGTCTTTGCAGCAACCGAGATAACCCTCCTTGACTCTGCCCCGGCAACACATGCAGTACATGATTTTGTGTCAGCAGCACTTGTGTCACATACCTTACTGACTACAAACAGCGGATCAGTGGATGTTGCATCCAATGCAGAGGTTAAAGTGCTAATCATCAAACCAGAAGCCTTTCTAGTGATCTTACAACACAGCAAAACAGTGTGAATGCAGTTGAGAGTTATTGCCGTCAGTATTTTGTACACCTCACTAGACTCGCCCAAACACGCGTTATGGAACCATTTACCGCATAGTAAGCACGGCCCCTCGTGCGAAGAGACCTTACAAGAAATTCAAAGGTAGATCTTTTCGCCATCACTGGGGGATAAATGTAAGTATAGATATAAGTCTGGTGGGACTAAGCAAATATGAACCAGTCAATTCATACTTCTCATGGTCTTTAGGGTAGGGAACCAAACAACAATTGGTCATTCAACGTAAACAGATGTTTGAAGGAAATCGGTTTTTCTTCGTATAGAATTTCTGGATAAGGTAATGAAATGAAAGTTATATCAGGTATGAAGAAAATGGTTTAAATAATGTTGCCAAAAATTATGTAAAACGCGGCACATCCTAATTTGTCTCGCAAAATAATGTTCACACTTATTTCTGTGGCATGTGCCATGAACTTATCTTTACGACTGTACATAAGTTTGCACGCTTATCAGGCCGTATTTATTAACAAATAAAAATCAAGATATGAAAGGCCGTTTATAACTACGTCTGTGAGTATATTGGAATATGGGAATATTTCAATTTCGGTTTCAAATCCAGGACTTGATGAAGGCCTGCATCTGTTAGCGACCCGACCTGTTAGCGACCCGACCTGACTGGTGTGTTCTGGAAATTGACCAGATTGCGTTTTCTGTCGATGCGACTGCGTTCGGTGATGTTCTAAAGGTAGGGATAAAAGAACAGAAATAACAAATCCTGGTGGCTCAGAACAGTAAAGGCGACTCATTTTTCACGTAGTACAAAGTAGGAAAGTTTGCTACAACATTTATCTAGCTCTCTTTTGGATACATCTACGCTAGGGGCCTCAACAATCTTTGCAGGCAATTTGTTCCACGAATTGGCCAATTGGGCAGGGAAAAAGTTAAATCGGACGGCCAATCGTGATCTTGTTTTCCTGATCCTAAACCTATGACCTCTTAATTATCTGTTCTGATGCATCACGAACAAACACGCCAGGAGACTTGTGTCGGCGTGGTGGGTAATCTTGTACACTTCAATAAGATCTCCTACCCGCCGGAGTTCGAGCAAGAATAAGTTCACCGGGCTTAATCAGCCTTGTTCACATAAACTCCGCATAACCCACGCCATACTTGTGGTGAGCGTTTATTTTTCCAGGAAAACTATGTAATTTTTGGGATACAGTGACCAAGCTTGGCCACCATACTCCAAGTGAGGGCGAACTATGGCCGAGTACATTGGAATGAACATTGCTGGACATGGGTTGACGATAATAATAATAATAATAATAAT
>JTDE01005559.1:5688-32916 GCA_014338405.1 Paragonimus skrjabini miyazakii
TGAACCACGGACATTCTGTTCATGAGGCAACCGTGTTTACCACTGCGCCATTGACCTCACGTTAGGCACGACCGAATTATCATATGTGAACGCTCATCCACTTTCTGTCTTTATTAGCACAGTTTAAGCTAAGTTGTCCCGTGGAGTACTTCAACAATATTTAGGGATTGCTAACCAAAAAACACTCATTAAACTGTTTTTAATCTGTTCAACAGAATATCTTTAAAAAATCTCAATCCGTTAAATACCCGTTGTAAGATGGTTACAGCAATTGCATGTTTCTATAGCATCTCACAAAGTTTATATTACACCAGAGGTTTTTTTGGACAGTCCATATCCCCACAGGAACGACACATCTACTTGCTTATTTCTGTCCTTGTTGTTGTTGCTGTTCACATTCATTGTTACATTATGAATGTACATTTTCCGGAACACTTGTAGATGGAAACAACACAAATAAAAAACGTTGTCATTAAATAAGAGTCCCTTTTATGGAGGGTAACAGTGTCAACAGTCACCACCCCAACCGCATGTATTTCAGTGAGTTGACTTTGGTGAAAATGAGGTTTATTACAAAAACTCCGGATTAATTATGACATATGAGAACCATAACTGTAATGGAACATAACGTTTTTATTACGACTTTGATGTTATACTTAATGTGAACCTATACACAGGGTATGTTTGGTTGTTGTCAAAAGGAAGACTGAACTGTGAACAAAATGTTGTTTTCAGCAAACATAGAGGGAGAGCGAACCGCTGTTTACATGAAATAAAAGTTTCCGGATGCCATCTGCCTAAAATCTACACCATTATCACGTTTGACAATAGGGGTATGTTATAAAACTCATTTTCTGGTTCATGGAGATATAAATGTATTTTGCCTGTTTAAAAACATAACCATAGTGACAAGGATCGTTCGTCCACTTTGTTCACCTACGCCCAAGTTTTGCTTGGCTATACAAAATCAAAATTTCTCCTTTCAGCACCAGGTAAGGCATGACAACATGAAACTCATGAAGAGGACGAGATTTTAACAGAGGTGCTCAGTGTGTCAACCTTAATTAAGAGTACAGTTGGTTGTTCCAATTTAGAACGTTAAGTGAGAAGTGTGTAGTGGTATTTAATCACATATTCAATGCAAATCCAAATGTCCATGAGATTATCTGCATTTCGTAGGTGATTGTAACATGTAGAATACCTTGATAACAGACGCTAAATACAGGACTTGCCTTCTGTTTTGTGACCAGGTTTCAGTGTTCACTGAGCTAGCTGCTGAAAGCCGTGGCAGAATAGCTGTTTGATTTTATCACTGTAACAAGCATTTAAACATTACTCACAGTTTATCAGATTATCACATACATTTCATTCAGTTTCTTTCAAAAACAAACAATAATATCGACATTCACTCCTGTTTTAATTCGTCAATGACACTGTCAATGATTACAGTGGCCTTCGAGGCTACCTGAAATAATCCTGTAGATGTTTGTGTACTGGTTTACTTCATCGCCGAACTAAAAGATAGCATAAAACAATAAATGCGGAATAGTCTTATAAAGAAAGCTATAAACATCCATAACTGTATGAAACAAACAAACGCAATCAGATTGATGTTGTGGTGGACTGTCAGGCTGGAGGTGCGAGTATTCCAGATCTCGGCGAAATACCTCAACGCAGGGGGGGATGCGTTCATAAACCACAGCGAGCGGATGGAGGACGGCGTGGGCGACCGGATGAGTCATCGCTCGACCGGATCGGACCAACGGCCGAGACATGGCAGGCAAAATAGGATGGGCGACCAAATCGGAGGCGCGATTATTCCAATACTCGCAGGAATATCTCGAAACGGTCGTGGAGTGTTGTCAAAACCCACAGTGGATAGATGGAGAACAACACGGGCGACCGGATGAGCCATCGTTCAACGAAATCGGACCAACGGACGAAGATTGGCAGGCGGAAAGCACCCCCGATAGAAGGCGCCGATCACACGCATAAACCGGGTAGAAGTGTGCACGACGTGTGCGTGGAAACCGGGGTGTGTTGTGGACTGGAATTGCGATTCAAAATCGAGAGTGCGTGAGGGGAGTGGTAACTAGCGTTTTGGACAATGTAGAGATTGTGCTTTATTGGACGCCTTTTTGCTGTACTGTGACATTGGAAACTGTCTTCAGATAAAACGTGAGAAGATACATTACACGGTTCCATGATGACAGTTTTGTATCAATGCGATCGCATGTTTTTCAAAGTTCCGCCTGCCTTTCAGAATGAGTCCTAATATGTATTTCTACTATCCCGTTGTACTGATTAGCATTGAAGTCATATTCGAGTTTTGCTCTAACAAAGTGAATATATTTTTACTTAATAGGTCAAGCGGTTAACTGTACATCATTAAAGTCAATTAAATAAACTACAAAAACAAGAAGGGAAAAGGAGAGTAATCTAAAAATATGATGAGGGTAAGTCATTAATTACACAGACGTTAGACAGTGGATTGTGTCATAATATTATTTACTATTTAGATGTAGTGGACGTCAACAGCAAAACAGGGACACGTTAATTGGGAGACACTTGTTCCTAACATAAGCGACAACATTCAAACAAGCTGGCAACCGGTTACATTGATTTCCTAAAACCATACTATTCAACATTACAATAATTTGACCACTCTGCAATTTAGGAACAAAAAAAGTGATAATAAGAAGAGGAAGAAGAAGCACAACAATAATAACAATGGCAGCAACAACAGATAACGGCGCCTACAACAAAAACAAAACAAGAACCACAACCATAATAGATGACACAACAATAAAAATCAAAGAAAAGAAGGCAAGAGCAAGGATATCAACAACGAACACACCGACATCAGCAACAAAAGAAGCAATGGGAAAGAAATGACAACAACTGGCATAGCAACCATCACAGCAACAAGAAGAACCAAAGCCAATGAACAACACCAACCTCTAGAACATAAGTATAAAAGAAAACTAACGAGAACTGTAAATAACTGAGCTGATATTGAATTAGAAAGTATGGATATATTAAGATATATTCAACACTGTTAACATTATGCTTGTATTGATTTGTGGCTTTTTGTTTGTTTGTTACGATAATAAGTCGCAAGGTAAGCAAATACCAAAACAATACGGTTCAGAGTGTAATTCGGCAATACTGTGGGATACGTGGTTAACAAATACGTTGTGAATAGTATGAACATATGCAAACAATGTCAGCTGTCAAGTGTACTACTGGGGCTTAATTAAACCAGTATTATAATATAGCGAACAAGTTAGATGAATGAAAATCAGTTGAGTAATCTGAAGTGAGCAGTGCAAAAGAATGAAATCTGTTGTCAGGAAACGGAAAAGCTAATAGGTAAACATACAACTTGCGGCAATTAGTTTTATCCGGAGCAGAACATTCAAAAATGTCAATAAGTGAATAGAATATACAAAATGTGTACTTTCAGCGAGTTTTTGATAATATTGTGTGGTAAAGAAAAGGCATTAACACACAAAGCTTAGAACAATATTAGAATGCAGTATAACGGTTGTTCCGTCGCAAAAGTGCAAACGAGAACAAATGTGTACTAACCTCACACCCTTACGGATAACGAAAATACAATCAAGAGAGTTTGAGATATTGAATATGTACTGGGTACTTGGAGAACTAAAACCTTCTTGTTAGCGCTTTGCATAGGCTTCAAAGCCAATAGTTTTTAGTAATTGAAAACTGCATGGCCTAACAACATTCATGTCGAATTTGTACACAGGGAAATCATACATCAGTAGGCAATGAGTCTTTCATGCTGGTCCGACAACCACCTGAAAACTCAAGATAAAGTTATGTGACAATTTCGTGAGATAACTGAGTCAGCGGTTGTTCTTACCTTCTGCTCGGTAATCAGTTTTTTTAAATCACCCTTGCTTTCTATTGAATCTTAAGATAGGAATTCTGTCTACTTTGTTTGTCTCGATCATCGATCATTTCATGAAGCATCTGCGGTTGTGTTGTAACGTCCAAACGTCTGCGTTACTCCCGTGCACTGCAGGCGTCTTTCTGGATGTGGGTTTCCTGCATTTGTCATTTTTGGGAAGTTTCTTTAAGCTGGTACAGTTTTACTGTGTATTGAGTACAGTGTTGTTTAATGAGTCCTAACCGCGGTCGAATTGATGGTTAACTCTCACTTCGATCGCGGTTAGTAAACGAAATTTTGTATCGTAGTTTTTGCTATGACAGTCCTGTCGACTTTCGATCTACGTTTCAATGGGCCGAAAATATCTCTTCGAAAGCTAGAGTATGCCCATTTTTAACGGCATATGGCCCTGTTCAGATCGGATGAAAAATACACACTCTGCAAATGAAATCCATGTTTAAGGTTAATGCCATGAGTTATCGCTCACTGTGATAACTCTGCGTGCTCAATCTTCTGAGATCAACATTTATCATAATACCAGGATATATGTAACCATAATGAGCATTGTCTAACCTCAGTAGGAATGAACTTTAGGAGTAGTAATTCAATCACGGCTAATGTCGGATCAGTGTCACAGTAGGTAACCAAGAGCTCTTCCTGAAAGGGCTGACCGGTTTTCAAATATCCGTCACAAAATTGATATACGCCACCGATGGGATCAGTGAAGAGCTTAACCTGAGTCCACTGACATTGTTGTGTCGATCAAAACTTACCCATACATGTGTTTAATCATAGTCGTGTAGACTTGCTCTCGACCACACCATGAAGAAATTTAGGTGAGAGTATTTTGCCCGAAAATATCTATTTTACTTTAGGTTATCTGATGAGAAACCTTGTGTTGGTAGGTATCAATTTTTGTGGCAGGTGGTCAACTTCATGTGATGAAAGGAGTTACTCTAGCAGAACATTATAACCATCCCCAAGGCTGTTCAAGCTAACAGATATCTCCAAATGTTTCAGAGCAATGAATTGTTAAACTCTTGCATACTTTTACACCAAAACACATCCTGGCAGAGTGGAATCACCAAAGTGGTTAGAACCTAGAGCGATGTAGAGAAAATCTGTGACCTCTGCAGAAAGCACGTTGGAGTGCTGTTAAGCACAACCTCAGCTGTGTACTGGTCTGTCCACTTATCAAACGTGGCCAATGAGTGTGCTTCCCTGTACAGTGACGTGACGTGAGTGAAATCTGTCCGCTATGGTTCTCTATCCTTTTATGTCGGGGTAAACTACCTAGAGAGGACGTATTTGGAGACTGTCAGAATAACACCATAGAAATACTTTAGACCATTTCACACCCACACCACGCCACGGAGAAAGGGATGAGGTAAGCAAAGTTGATATCGTGACATCTCAGTGTAAAAAAGCTATACTGTAATGTGATTCTTCTATTTCCTTCCAGTTTTTCGATACACAGTCCGGGAATGGTTTCATCAGTAAGTCAGCGATGGAAGCATTCACAACAGTCCACTTTGCTTTAAGACGTTTCGCACTTCGGTGAATGAAGTGCTTATCCTGATATTTCCATCGAATTGTCGGGCGAACGATCTGCTGAGGTTCACTATACCTTTCTCCATACTGGTTTCTATTTTAGGCCTAAGAATGTATCTTTCGCGTAAAAGTTTTTCGTTTAAGGGCAGTAGAATTTATCCACTGGATTTTCAGACTGCGGAAGTGGTTTATGATTGGTCTAGTGGACTCATGTTTTGTGGCCTTTTTGATTGCGACCGCACGCACTGACTGCTGCGATAGGTCGATGACCGAGGGAACACTTGAGTTGTGAAGGCCGTCCTGTAGTCCAGTCGGGCTATAGAGTCCAGCATAGAGGTGCCAGAGAGCACGAACCAATAAATTTCGCCTGTCATCTTGTGACCTACAATACGAATGTAGTCAAGTGGCTTCGTTAATCATGTTTCACTGTGCCATAATAAGCCATGGGTGACAGACGCAGTCCCGATATGCGCAGACGTATTATTGAAGCTTTCGAAAGGGACGATGGCTGGCGCATGGTGGGTCGCCTAAATGGAGTCAACTGCAAGACCGCGTATAAGTGGCTCCATGTCGATTGCATCGGTTACGGGGCGCAACCCCGGAGAGGACAGAAGTAAAATTTTGAATGACTAACATTTTTAAAAATGCCTGCAAAATCAGAGTTTGCGAAAGAAGTATCAACAACCATTATCGGTCGATGTTTGAATAGGCGGTTCATCACTGTTAAGAAACTGTGCTGAATTCCCGTCAACATGAAGATTAGTCAGAATCGGGCGGTACGACGGCATTTTTTTCATCGAGTGTTGTAGTGCTTTTCGTGCTCCAAGACACTTTGCTGGATTGATGAGACGAACTTCAAATTGTTTTGCACAAGGTGGATGGGACATTCTTTGGAGGGAACGAAAGCGTGCATTCCTGTTACCAACAGCAGAGGCCGAAACTTACATTCGATCGGAGCAATGACAGGAAGTTCTATTACAAACTACACGGTGCGAAGGGGTGCCTGCAACAGTACTGTTTGTAGACAGTGGTTCCGTGCTTTGATAGGCAAACTGAAGATCAGCGCAGTTATGTCAACAATAATGGCAATTTGTGACAATGCCCCTTGGCGTGCTGATTTGGACTACATCTTTTTGGAAGATGCTTATCAAGGAGGGCACCTATTGCGATTAGCATCGTTTTCACCTATGGTGAATCCAATTGAGAACGTTTACAGCATAGTGAAGACGAAGATGAAGCAGTAGTTGCGGGTCTATTATGATGCGTTGATAAGTGGTGATCCTAATCAAGCAGGAAACCAGCATGATTGGCGTGTGCGTATTCTGGAACAAGTAGTCCATTCTGTTATGAGACATTACGAAGAAACAGTATGCCCATTTTGTCCGCCACACTGAACGATTCTGTGTGTAAGCGATGGAAGACAAAGATATGGGAATACTGCCGTAAATGTCAAGTCTATCTGTGAATGACGAAAGCCCTATTCAGGGCTAACACGATATGCATGACTTTCTTATTCATGCATGCAAAAGGTTTTTGTTGGATGGAAGATGCTAATTTTTTAACTAGCTTTGTCGTCACTTCATCAGAGGATAAACGTTTGAATAATGTGAAACGGATGTGCAAAATTGCAAAGCACATGCTTCATAACAGCGGGTAGTATGTTCCGGTCTTGTCCAAGTTTCTAATGGGTAGAGGTACTAATCACTGGTGGCTGTGTAATAGTCATATTGGATGGGCGTAGCCGAACAACATATTTTGTTCGTACAACATCACATACATTGCAGCGACTCACAGTGTGTCCGAACGATTCGCGGTATAATCTCAAGGTCTCTGGTATTCTTGTATATTGATCAGTTTTTAGTATGGGACGTTCTATGAATAAACACGTATGAAAACAGCCTCACAAGCATAATATCGAGACATTATGTATGTATTATGAATTTTTCCTAATGGGTATTTTCTGTAGTCGTTCCACGAACAGACGCAGTCCTAATGCCTCTTCCAATTGAGATCTACAATATATACTGGTTATCATAAGACGCCAATTCCACCAAAGGCTATTTCTACAATGGTTTTGCATCAAATATGCACAGCTTTGTTGAAAAATGAAATTTATGTCATAAAAGTGGCAGCTGCGACCTCGCCAACATGCAGTTACAAGCTGGTGGTTAAAATTTGTATTCAAAGTTTGCTATTGTATTGGAACAACCCACTAATAACGTTCACGAGCGTTCACCTCAAGTTTGGTACCGATTCACTGGCTGAAATATGCACTAGCCTATTACAGATCATACCAAAAATAGTTTCCAGTGGTCTGTCTATCCGAAATGAACAATTCTCGTAAAGTGAACATCTGGGGTTCTTATTGATGAATAAAGGAAAGGTGACATTACACCTAATAATGAAGCCACTGCTCTTACTGTTGCTTCAGAGAGAATCCTACTTCCTTCCTAACAAGTATTTAGCCCTTTGTTGTACCGTATCCCCTCGAAGCTGAAATTGGTTACACCTTCAAACCATGCTGGAAAATGACGAATGGCTGAACAACATACCACAACATCTTCCTTCAGTTTCGCAAGAGGTGGCACTCCCAAAAAAATACTGAACAACAGTTTTCATTTACTGCTGTATCTCAGTGGTACGTCAGTCCAAGGCTATGTCTTCCCATGTGGATAGTATCCTGATATCACTGTTTATGACCGCTATACTGTCGTTCACCTTATTCGAAACACTCGTAAAACACTTGTTTCGGAATCTATTTATCAACTTTCCTATGGATGTATCTTAGTCAGCGTAACTGATTCAACATCTGCATGGTCTCTTTGCCATCCGTGTCTACTCGGCGACATATGTGAATGTTTGGAAACAAGTCCCGATATTGAAAACTCAAGACGCTTTTTTAAGTTCGACACTAGGGGGCTCAGATGCGTCGGTTTTCGCTGACAAAGAACTTAAGTATAATTGCAACACGACGGCCTAGGCAGTACGAGTAAGCGGTAGGCAGGGGACGACTATTCTTCTACTTATCCCGACTGCAGTTGTACCGAACATGTCTTCAAAGACGTTCAAAAGTGGTATTAGATTTTACCACACGAGCTCCCAACTCGCAATCCACGGCCAGGTCTGGTAACAGATCGCTATCAAAAGGCAGAGTTCTACGCAATTAGTCAATGATGTGGATTCCAGGTGTTGCCAAAGAACATCTGCCCGGAAAATATTGACAAAAAGAAAATAGCGTACATCCTGCTATCTACACCAAGTTCGGATGCCACGGTTATAAAAGCCGCTGTATTCTTTTGTGAAGCCTCCTCATACCTGTGCAAACAACGCCTTGCCATCTTCATACGGTAGGATTAGCGTAATCAAACTGCACACTTGGGTTGGGAAGCTGAGAGGTTGGGAATACTCACAAGATAGTCATGCGTGTGATATTCCCCCCGAACACCGTTCTCGGAGTTCGAAGCAATTGCTGTTAGCATTGCGGTAGAAAAACTAAATAGGGCGGTGATTAGAACATAACCGTACTTCACGCCAGTGACCACATCAAAGTCATTAGGGACTAATCCGCACGGTTACACCATGGTCTTCATACCTACTTGGATAACCACACTTAAACTAAGGGATTCACCTAGGCACTCAAACTTCTAAGCACCTTCCATAATGTCTAATGTGCTACAGACACGAACGCTTCGGTGACCCCTATACAGAGAACATTAGGCGAATGGCTGTTTTCATAGCACTTCTCTCGGATATGTCGAACATTCAGCGCCACATCAGCAACTAAGACAGAAATGTTTGTTTCCTAGATGCAACAAACACTGTACCAGTGCGAGTTTGTCTGCCGCATTCGGTGATAAACTGACGGTCACTTCCAGTTGGTTGGTAATTGAAATGCTGTCTTTCTGACGACACTCCTACTACTTCCATGTTACTTATATGGAAAACAGTAATACCTTACTTGTGATGACCATTATAATTACAATAATTCTGTTGTATGCTGTTACGACAGTGCCTGTCATATATGATAATTCGGTCGTGCCTAACGTGAGGTCAATGGCGCAGTGGTAAACACGGTTACCTCATGAACAGCGTGGCCGTGGATCTAGTCTCGGCAGTGGCGTGGATATGCACTACTGACGAGCTCTAATGAGAGCGAAACTTGAGTCTAGTGCTTCTTTTTGAAACGGGCCGACTGGAAATTCTATGGGGATGCGACAGATGCGATCAATTGTGGGTGATGTTCAACTTGAAATTAACCAAACCCCCGACTACTCATCAGTGCCTAACTTTGTTTAAGCCCTCTGCGCGCCATGCAATCCGAAGAGCGTAACTGCTTCTCTCCGGCATTTTCCGTGTGACCAGACAGACGTGGTTGAAACTGAATAGAAAGAAGTGTTGATTAGCACATCCCTCCGAGAAAAAATAAGGTCACAAGCCTTTTCACCAAGCCGAATTGGTAGAAGATATTAGACAGTCAGGCACACTCGTGAGCACAATTTTTATGGGAAGCATGTAGTTGACCAGACTCAGTTCATCTGGTTGAGTACACACATATGTATTGACAAGTCAGTTTTGGAAGACTGTTCAAATAAAAACCGTTTGCCTCCCTTGGTGCGATTTGCGTAGTCAACCGTGATTATTTGACTTGGTATGTAGGACATATCAGTTTTTATGATAGAACATCTCAATTCCAACTACCTATCTGAATGAGTTTTTCCCACCGATCCGCATAACACGGAATTTCGCCTCCTTCTTGACACCACACTACCATGAAATGGAATAGCATGGTTCGATAATGCAGTCGACGCACTATGAAGTATGCAGATTAAAGTTTTCACAAGACGGTTATTAAACGTCAGAGTCCAAAATTTGCGAGGAGATATTACGAAACAACTTTGTATGTTTCACTTCATAGGTGAACAGTGGTTGGTTATAAGACATTTTCCAACTAATCTACAAATCTACTACATTCATTAGTATAGTTTTTCTCGTTGTCCACAGTTTGGTGGAAAAGTCAGCATGATTGTACGCTCTGCCAAGAACGCTCATACCTTTATCCCGTTCATTTGGACTTGACGTCGGCTATTGGTTTCGAGCCCGGCGTTGTCGTTCACTCGCTGAGATGTTTGTCAACAGCCATCTGATATAGATCGCGCACCACGATGACCAAAATAATGGAATGATGGAACCGAACAGTTTGACCTGAAGTGTGTTTGAAACCCTGTAACAGCATACCCTTCTGTCCTCGCGTCAATGTCGTGTAACCGTTTGTTAACCCGACTCTGTTGTGACGCATGTTTTCAGTGCTGTTTCAAGTGAAAATCTCACAAAGTCTGTTGGACGGAAGTATTTAGACTATTTACTCATACGATAATCGATATACGAAGATTGAGAATCACATTCTCTTTTGCTTAAAGGCAGTTGAATCGATTTGAGGTCTACTAGCCACTTCGTGTTTCGACGGAACAGTCCTTGTAGTATATATCAGACGATCGCGTTTTGCATGTAAGAACGCGAAAGCTTTATCATTTCAATATATTTTTTTTATTTTGCGTAAAGATTCACACCCGTTATGATTTCAAACTTGCCATTTAGCTTCCTGCGATCTTGTGAGTCCAATTAAAAACTAGTAAACTGAACAGATTTTAATTCAGATGTCGATAAAACATACACGAACAACTGAGTGATACTAAAGTCCAAGTTCTTCGCTAATCAACTTTACATCTGTTCACCTGTCTTGAGTGGCACAAGTTTCCTGTCTATCAGCAATCACCTTAAAGCTCTATGTTGTGATTGTACCTGAATTGTTTTATAACGGAGAAACATTGCCTGATAACAAATTGGCAAGTATGAAGCTGAGCTCTAAATTTGACTTTCATTTCTCCCGACTGAAACATTTCATGGAATGTGCCGATTTCAGGCTTATCTGAGTTGCCCTTTATTAAATTTACCTACGTTTACTTATCGTAAAAGTTTAAGACCAACGAAACGACTGAACAGCACGTTGGTGGTTTAGTTCCCATACTGTATATGATACTAAATCAGTCCTACTACTGTCATAAAATATCAGTGGAAATTAACTTGCTAATTGGGTATTCTGTGCTGCATGAGTAAAAAAAAAAGATCATTAAGGGAACAACAAATCTGTTCACTTGTGTATAAGTCCCAATATTGTCCACTCCAACCTTCATGTTATGTTGCTGTTGCATAGGAGAGTATGTTAGTTTTTAACATACATTCTCCTCAGTGTTATCTAACTTAAAGTGTGCGCGTACATTATGCAGTGCAATTTGAACCATTCAGTTTTCCCATGGGCTCAATTCTGCTGACGGTTAGTCGCAGACTTAAGTGGATATCAACTGAATGCCAGACGCTCTTCATCGTAGATTCTGCGCCCATGCGGACTTTAGGCGGATCATTTCAAAACCGACCTTAGTTTTAATAGTGAGTAGGTGGATTAATACAATGTGTCCCTGGGTTGAATGAAATTAAGTTTCCAGCTAATGGTTAAGTGTAGCAAACATATTGACCACTGCGGCCATTGTAACCACAGTAAGCATATTGGAATCATTAAAGGTAAACTTTCAACCACACCCTCGTTTGAATTTACCCAACTCATTTCACACGATTCTCACGAGTTGGGACACACTAACTGCACAGTTGATTCCGATAGAATGTCCCTTGTTTGGGATATCTCTTCTCTGGGTTATGAGTGAATGGCACCATTGGATATGGCGAAGTCAATTATAACAGACTCATTTACTTTCACGCATAGTTGCAGCTACCACATTCATATAGACTTAAACCGAATCCTTCCTTAAAGGAGCACACTACTGTTGTATATCGCGTGCATTCACGATTACAAAAATTGGGATGATGTTCGGTTGAGTACTCATAGGTAAAAATTGCAAAACGTGGTTGTAAAAAACGGTACAATTATCTCGTGATACACATCTTTTAAAGAATCCTTGTTTCATGTCTGTTTTTGTGCTTGAAATCATCAACTGGAACAGAACAGTCTACCTTACGATTGTCATACCAAAACGGGCTGAATGTTTGCATCAGCAGTTGCCCACAACTAATATAGTGCAACTACCAGGTGGTTACCCGCGGAGCAAGCTTTATTATACAGTGGAATAAGGACCGCTTGGTACCTTAAGATGAGAATGTCGCAGTGACACGTTCACTGGCTTTGATTAAACGCCTACTCGCTTATCACAACTTTTCTAATAACGACCGTAGATGAAAAGAAACCAGGGTTCACTTACTATGCATAAAGACATCCAGCACAGTTTCGACATTCGCGTAATAGAGGCTCATTCTACTGCAAACGAGTCGAAATCGACCGAACATGGCCTATCACGTACTCCTCGTTTCAAAATATTAACTGTGAAGTCGTAATTGAAAGTTCCCTCGATTTGGGTTCACACGCAATGGTCCAGCCAGTTATGCACAACACCGCTGTGGCATTAGGCAGTTGCGATTTATTTCATAAATAATATAGAGATAGAATATCCCAGAACAGCAATAACAACCGTGTGAGAGAGCGAGAAGATCAAGGGAGAGATTTATTGATTCGACATTTTTCTACCAATCCCACCATCATAAATTCAGCTTAGCTCAAAATGACTTACTTCATTCTCGCTGAACGTCGAGAATATTCTGCAATGTACTACCAGTTTTATTCTTAAAATATATATTCAGCATTATTGTCCGTTATTCTGAAACGCGCACACGACAGCACGAAAACAAATGTCTGATTAATAATCACTGGCGCTCAAGTTCCGAGTTATTTCAGAAAAAGCTGCGTTTCAGGAGAATTAAACAACCCAAATACGAACTGCTACATATTGTTTCTAAAATGTCAACCAAGAAACGTTCTAAAAAATAACTCTTAGGTCAAGATCAACCGGATATTCGTACGTCTCAAACTCGCAAAGTTGCTTGTTGAATTTGTGGATATGTATATGTTGCATATTTCATGTCAAAATTCTTACAAAAATGCACACTTTTCAATTTTGTCACTTATCAGGTTTGCTCTCTAAAAGTTCGTTATGATCACTGATGGCAAGTACCTTTTTTATGCGTGCAATATTAATCGTAAAAATAATCAATTTCGATCAAAATACTAACAGTTATTCCGGGAGAAAACACGTTTAGACTAATTAAACGCCAGTCTTTGCTTCAAATCTTTGCAATCCAAACCTTTCCTTTTCCAGTTGCATTTAATCTTGGTCATATTTAATGATGTTAATTTGCTGACACTTAGACACAATCAGATTTCATGAGTATCTAGAAAAAAGATCTAATGTTTGTGAGAACATGCAATTACACTGTAGACATAGCTTAAGGCATTATGTATTTCTCAACAACGGGGGAAAATGAGTGTCGATGTAACAACTCAAAGTTGTCCTACTCCATAATTATACAGACATCTCGATTCAAAGTGGATTGTGGCAGTCTGTAACAAAATAAATCACCCATTTGTGTGTCTCCTGAGTTTCGTTCACTTTAATCAACTGCAATAGGATTTATTCATATATTTAGCCTGGCCTAACCTCCCGCCTCTCATTGATTTTGAGTGGTTTATCCTCACAAACTCCCACTTAGTACTGTTTCACGTGGCCAAATGAGTTTGGGGGGTGGGGAAGGAACGAATTGACATTTAGTTAAGTGTAATCCACATATCTTGAGACCACGAATCCGTAACACATTCTAACTCAACAGAGACTGTAATTCTCACTACCTCTGATGTGTATTACTAAGAATAATGTAGCTGAGGAAGAGTCGGATTTGCTTATATCTGATTGAAAATGGATAGCTTCAGACAGTAAACTGAAAGAGCTTAGCGTCAATTTAGTCTGTAACTATTCGCAGAATCCTGAAAAACACTTTATTTCTGATATCAAGTTGAACTCATCAGTAATTTATTTCTGATTACCTGGAAATTAAAATAGACGCATAATTGATTGAATATCACCGAATTAACGATTGAGTGGATAAAGAGACATATGCAAAAAAAGAGGTGATTAGATGACGTTATGCTTCGTTGACACCCACGTACCCAGTTATAATAAGTCTGAGAAGTGGACGCAGTTTAGGCACAACTTTAAAACACATCTCATGTTTCATATTTCGAAGTGTCTGTGAGAAAAAGTGCCCTCAATTTTCAAAATAGGTCTTTCTAAAATTGGAACGATGTGTACATTCATATGTGGACACCCAGAACATCATTTATCGCCGATCCTGAGATCAACCCCTATCGGATGGCTCATTTTCAAACAAGACGGTTGTAAAGAATCTAGTGTTATCGTAGAAAATGTTTTAGCTTATTGCTAAGATTAGGTAAAGGCGACTGTTGTCTAGGCCACAAGAAACAAAAAACGTTTTAAAATCAGTTTGAATCACCAGTCGTCAGTCGCTCTATCCTAGGTTTTTTAATTGTGCTGTGTATCTGTTGGACTATGGTCGTCATTCAGTAAGTTTACTACATTCACCAGAACTAACTCTGTATCACTATATGGTGTATATATTATTTAAGGCTTTTATATCCTGACTACCGCCATTCAGTTTGTTAAATCTCGTACGCAATTTCACCTTAGGTCGATACATTGTACTCCGATCGCACTCCAAAATAACAGTACCATAATCAGGCAACAGCAAACTGACACTGTTTCAGTCTACAAAGATTTCTACTTCCAAATGAACACTTTTGTAATTTGTTACTTAGAAATTTGTACGAAAATGAACGTCATTTCCCATGAAACTCAACTCGGAAGGTCGTGGGTTCGACTTCCGGGCGTGCTGAATGCTAGTGAGACTCAGCAAGAACGAAACGGCTGATCACCGTTTCACTGGTGACCACTGGGACTAACTTTTGCTAAAGTAGGCCTCGCAGGTTGACTCCTGTTCTTACCGACTGAGTGCTGTTGTTCGAAGACGGTTACAAGATCCCGGTGATGAAGCTTTCAAACATTCGGTCACTTTACTCTGTGGTCGGCTTAATCACATAAGAAGACCATGGTCTGGAAGGTCATTTTGAGAGAAACTTATATAATTAGGGTTGAATCAAGGATTATACACATAACATGAAGAAGGTTGGATTTTCACATGCGATTGTATAAGCCCGTCCCTCAAGTGATGGTACTTCTATGAGAATCAAATGTAGAGCTAGATCTCTATCCACTTGGGTCTTATGGACTGAACTTCTTCGATGCGGAAATGGGGGTGTTCTAGAAAATGTTTCAATTTTCTGTTCACCTGTCTGAAAATACGCGTAGTCTATATCGAGGTGGCCTATTTTTAAATTAATGATTCGTTCGTTATAGCCATTGTTAGATTTGCCAGTAGGCGTCATTTGCCTGAAGAGATTTATACTGACAGCGGTAGAAATTTCTTCGGCGATGCATCTGACTCACTAACATAAACTGCAAATTGGGAGGAAGGCAGTGTTGCAGACAACGTTTTGACCGGCATGTTAACCAGTTTACAAGCACCCACACAATAAGTTGTTTGCAACGGACGATTCGTTCTGTGATAGAAATACCGAGCTGAACATTAGCGGGCAAATATGAACCGATGAGTTGTTTTTCACCTACTCAGCTGAGGTTGAGAGGTTTCTCAATAGTCGTCTGCTCGTACCAATCTATAATAGTCGAATGACCTTGAAAACATGAAGTCCATTCGGTTTTATTTTCCTACATACAGTCGGCGGACTGATGACTAAAGAAGCCACATTACGACAGCGTAATACATGAACTTGGCACAAATCGCATCACTTAACAGCTGCCAGTTGAAAACGGTGATTGCCTACGTATTTTTCAATTTTACAGGTGCGGTACAAAAGGAATAAACCCCAGAGCGATCTGACACTGAGGGTTCAGATTTTGATTTTAAATTATCAGCTTGCTCTTGGTAGCTGACGCAAAGGAATAATCGCCGAGGTGGTCAGCGGAACCGAAAACCCAGCCCGGGAGGTTGAGTTGAGAATGCAATATGGAACTATGGTTAGAGACAAAATATCTCTTTCCCGGAGGAGGTGAAAAGCAATAGAGTTTGACAGATATCCAAACATCCATGAAGTAAACTCACTATGAAAGTTATACAGCCTTTCAGGTGCCGGTTTCGAGTTGTTACAATCTGTAGTGATTATTTGTTGCAGCAAGTTTGATTACTGTTCCACTTTGCTTGTAGGCTGACCGCTCGTCGATTTCATGGACTCTGCTTGTTTACGTTCAGGTTGCAATCGGCCCCACGTTGTTCTTCACACTATACAATCTCGTCTGTGTTCTGTTTCATACGTTCTGCATCCAAACCGATGCTGTTAAATTGTCATATTAGGTTAATCCAGAGGATAGCCTATTTATTGACGATCACTTTCCTGTCTGTCATACATTTAAGATCTATTCATCCGTGTAATAGTTATGCCCGACGTCGACATGAGCCTCTCTGTAAACTGCGACATTCCGTTAACCATTTCGTTTTGTCTCGTCAGTGGTACGTTTCTAATGGTTTCAATTCGACTTTATTTTATAACGGTTCAATAAGTTCTGTTGGCCTCTAAGCCTAACTCTTTATTCTTGTCAACCCTCATATAATGACCGTACTTTCGGTCCAATCCTTACAATACAGTGAACAGCGTTGATTATCCTGCTTAGTGTTCGGTTTACACTGTACACTATTCAGACCACGAGGTCTGTACACTTGAGGTTCTCATGAGGAATAGCAGCTGATATGTCATATATATCTTGTTCATTGTCTTTACTACAGTCGTCAACCTCTGATAAGTGAACATGTCGATTTATTGAAACCGTTGAAGTTGTTGGGCATTAGCCATTCGTTTCATCGACATCAATCCATCGCTTTCATCCGGCAGTGAGACGTGGTCCTGTCAAGTACGCGTTACCGGTCGATTCCGCAGCAGCACTCACCATGAATTCTGAGAAAGCATAACGGTTTAGTGTTTGTCAACGTGCGACGGACAATGATGGTGCCAAAACGACGGAAGATATGCTTAGCAAACACAGACAAAAGCCGTAGACTGCTGGAGAGACATTTAAGCGCAGAAAAAACCTCAAACACTATAAATGAATGGCAAGGCATTTTATTTGCTTACAAGTAAATATCAAAAAGATCCAACTTAACGTTTTTTGAGTTTTCCTGTTATTGCGTCTCCTCCGGTTTCCTTAGAAATTGACCTCCAGTTATCAGTTCTTCACAGCAGAAGTAGCAACCGTCTTAGCTATAAGGGATCTGTGGTTCCGATGTGTTGGAGAAACGTTGACTGATAAGCTTTGTATTAGAGCTGATTGGACAATTAATTAATCTCAATTGAGAACGATTTGACACTGTAGGCATTATTCATAATCAACTGTAGTCGAAATAACCATTATATCATAGTCGGTCTAATATCACCGACACAGTGATCAATACGTCTGTACTACGGACAATTGGACAAGGGTTCAACTCTCTGACGGAGCAAAAAATATAACTTACTAATGCTGGACAATGAAACGCCAATTAAACGTCAGTTTGCGTAAACGTTAGCAGCAATAGTGAATCTGAAACCTGCGTTCCACTATGTTGATGCTTTTGACAAAACTGCAACAATGAAGGTCAACTACACGTTGCTATGACGTAATGAAAATCTCGAAGCCTTACGCCCAGCTTTAGCTCCAAACCTGAGATAAACGTTTGAAGCTACCTATACTGTAAGTGAATTTGATAGGTATTGCGCGTTTTCGAGTGATATACAATATGTGACAGACATCAGTGTATTATTTATCCTGTTGCGATGTAAAATGAGACCAGTCGAATATTTCACGAAAACTCTGGTAACGTGACGCGCTATGAGATTTTTACTCTGCAAGGTCGCCCTCCTTCAATCCACCAACCAAGCGGCATGCCGCTGGACAGCCTGCACATGAATATTCCGCCGAATCTGTCAACTTTCATGTCTGATATCACCCGGTGAACATAACAATAACCTGATCAGTCGCTGGTCGAAAGTTCGCAGTCACACTTACGGTAGACAGGCCCCCAGACTGACCAATATGTTGATCAATGAGCCAGTTGATCCATCTTACAAGACCACTCAACCATTCAGGTTGCGCAGACGTCCATAATCTGCTTTCAAGCCTAACGCTTCATCAACTGCATACTTACGGCGACGACAACAACGGCAAAGAAAGAATTGGTGTGCAAGTTATGCATTCAGTTCTGTTGGGAGTAGGTGTTGCAATAGAGTTATCATCCCAGACCTAACCAACCTAAAAAGTTTGCAAAACAGAGGTAAGCATCACATCAATTGATAACTATGAATCACCACACATCCGACCAAACATCTCCATTGACCTCGTGTGACAGCGATTCAAAGAACGTTTACCTAGTCGACAGCATACTCGACGTAAAACTACTGAATGAAATTCACGTTTGTATTTATCTCATTTTAAATCCATTGCGTGTTCGTCAGTACGTTTATGGATGTTCTGTGTCAGTGCGTCCGGAGCTCAGTACATCAACTAAGTACATCACCAGGGTATACGCATGCGAATAATGTCATTCGTAGGCGTTTGTGTAGTTCTTTGGAAGATAACGGCAGCAGAGTTATCGTCGAGAGACAAACGAGCATATCAGAGCAAACCCACACAAGTTGTAACTGTGGTAAGCACCCAAGAATCTTGAAGCCAGCAAGACTCATGGTTCCATTCCAGTTTAATGCCTGCCATAGCCGAACACAGTTCCTGTTTTTTTAGGTAAGAAGACTTTGTTCAAAAGATAGAAACTGTTGGTGGTAAGATTTAAATAGTTGTTAATACCTATCGAGCAAGTGGATTTGAAAACGAAAAATATTGACAGTTCCTGACGAGAGTGCTTCATTTGAAGACTGGCCTATTGAGTATGCAAACGAATCAGCTATCCCTCCAGTTTTGAACTTACTGTATACTGAAGAATGTGTGCTTTGAAAATATTCGGCTGAACATCATTAGCATACTAAACTGTTCCTTGAAAAGTTTAGAGAAACGGTTCAAAAATAACTTTAGCATCCAAAAATAGGACACTGTTTTACAGTGTTTAAAGCAAAAGAATAGTTCCGAATCCGACCTCTTCTTACGAGATTTGTCCAATCTTCTAGTACCCTGTTCACATTTGTCAGCCGCCAGAACGGGCTTATCAGTGTGTATATACACAGTGGGATGGCACAGTAATAATCATAGTAAAACGTTAACAACACTAACTGATGAGCGCCACAGAGGCTTCTGTGCCTAGTTATATCCTACCACCGTCCGTTTAGTGGCTAGTTTCTAAACTATGGTGTAGGGCGATGGCTAGAAACGATAAACATCCGTAACAGACGCGGTCAAGTTCGTTCCTTGTGGACCGTTCAATGGTTCTAACGATAGTCCGATGGGTTTTCAGTGGTTTTCCACCCAACCTGATTGATCTACCTACTTGAGCCAATTCTGTCAACTTGTAGTAGTTGCGGTACACAGTAGTGCAACATAGACATTTTATTGTGCAGTTATACTGTACACCAAAACGACAGCAGAATAAAGACCTGCTCCCTAGTGGTTCTATGAATGTCGGTGTTTTCGTCATAAACCGGACAACTGTGATCGGGCTTCACACGACGAAAGCTTGGAAGTCTTTAGTGAGATGCTTTGGTTGACTATTTGCTTAATGCACTTCCGTGCGTTCAGAATCGTGTCATTCATGTTTTGGAACAACCTGGGCAAAACCCCACTGTGTACGCCTGCCTAGATCCACTCTTCAAGCAGGGTTATGGTTACAGTCTGACAACGATTGGACTAGTAACGTTAACCCATCCATTGTGTTCACGTCACTACTAATTATTTATGTAAAAGTACAAAATATTACGCGTTTAGCCTGAGGGTATTTTACTTAAAACGAGCTTGTTCGCTGCATCCTGATTTCTATGAGGACTGGGAATTTTTCACAAAAATACATGCAAAGATCACGACGTTTAGATCACATCTGATTCAACAGTTTCATATTTAAGGTTTAGGATACACCGCTCAATGTTATGGTCCAGGTTTAATCGTTGGATGGTACTGAAATTCTACTCGGATACGTCAGAGACAAACTGCACTGCAAGTTTTTCGACACTCCGTTCCACAATTCACTAAATGTACATATGACTGCTTTTCAATGTACCATGTGTGCATGACTGCATGTCGTTAGATTTGTCTGAGTGGTTTTTATTCATTTTCATTCACATCAGTAAGCCACCCAACAAAAATATTTTCTACTACTAATGAGCAGTTTAGCAGATTTATGATTTTAGACGAGACCTAATTGTCAAAAATCAGGGCCTTGGCTGGATTTGAACCAGTGACAGAAACACCATTCCCAAACGCAGCAAACGTTTTACTAGCTGAGCTACGAAGCCACAGGAGTCCTGACTTTTGTACTGTTTATGTCGCTGGTTCAGTCGAAGCCCTGACTTTTCACAATTGGGTCTCATCTAAACTAGTTTCTTATCAAACACACAGGCACGGACGTACACACGGAGATATTTTCCCTCTCTATGTAACAAGGCGTTCGTGTATTTCCACATAGGGTCTGTTGTGTGAATGCAATCACATTGGATAATTAAAATTTAGTGACCAACACTAATTAGTTTGCACTGTTGTCAACATTTCGTTTCTCTCTCGCAATGCTATAATATATTGTTCAGATTATGAAGAAATGCATCGCATTGAAGTTATCTTCTGTTTTATCCCAGTTTCTTCAATTTTTCATACTGGAGGATGCCTTGATAAACTTGCTAGATGCGGTCTGTTTACCCTTTGTTGAATTGTCATAATACTAATCACACTGATGAAGTAGATAACCATGTTTCTGACATTTTTTCGTATGAAAACGTAATTCTCCTGCAGTTTTCTGTAATCCCGTAACATATGCCGGAAATGTCAAAAATGGAATGCCAATAGAAAACGCAAAGTTGTAATGGGATGTTGCAAACATAGCCGTAACTGATTGTTAGAAAATAAACCGCTGTGAGTATACTAGGATGTATTAAGGACATCACCTTTTATCTAATCAAATGATGGTAACCATTTTCATCACACACAATTTAAAACATTATGTTCATCACTATCATCCCTATCCCGATAATGCTCACTCAAGTCACTCAATATTGCATGACAGTTACACAGTTTCTGTGGTAATTAGTAACGGTTGTAGCGTGGTTACACCCATATAAGTTCTGTAATCATAACCAAAGCCTACAACGATAGCTTCAGCGCAATTTCAATAACCATTTCATTTGTGGACTTTAAATTGCACTGGAATAGTTCTAAAGATCTGCTAACGTTTTGTCAATCACCGTTTGGTTACCAATATTTGAGGTGAATCGTGATACTTCAGCTTGAACGATAAGACCAACAATACCAGTTTGATGGATTTACTTGGATTGTGATGATGAGCCTGTACAATCGTTTTGTTGACGGCTGCCACTCATGTTTCTGACCGATCGTCATAAGACAACATAAGTAGCCACATTCAGCTATAGGCAACTGAAAGGGTTACATACATTTCATACAGAAAAACCAGATAACTTCACTTTGCCCCTTGGCCTAACTCTGTCAGTATTCTCGTATACTTACTTGAAAATCAGTTTTGGAAAACGTTGTTTCCAGGTTTTATCTCCAGGTGTTTGCAGTCCTAAATGCTCTAATTTGTAACATTAACAGGGAACGCAACTAAGCCCCTTAAACATAAGTTCGTCAACACTTTGAATGAGACTTGGTAAACACTGTCTTTTATACACGGTTTCCAGAGTTTCAGTGCTACTGTTGATAACGAGCGAATAAGTATTACCTGTATACTACAGTGTATCAAGTGAGATAACTTGTTTGCATGCAAGTCTGTCTTCTAATGTCCTGTGCTTGTCCTCCGAATATAACCAACAATTTGTCACATGGGAAATAAGGGTTACATCGCAAAACCAAATCAAAGCACCGTGTGTAAACAAACTATTTATAGTTCACTGAAATAGAGATCACTGTGTGTCTGCAATCCACTACGTATCGGTGATATGAAAGCTGACGAAATGGCCCAAGTTAATTGTCTAAGATAACGACATCACTTACGTGGGACGACCCAAACTGTAGGACGAATGAGTAAAACATTCTACATGTACTCCAAATTCCAGGAAATAAAGTTGTGGTGACAACAAACTTGAGTGTTCTAGAGATGATTCAATCGAACTGGGACCAGACTAATGATCTGTAGTCTTACATGCGAGGGTTCTAATTTCCTAGTGGTGTTCTACGGAAAGGGACTAAAGTTCGCTGTCCATGATGTGGTACTTCTTGAGTGATACTTTGTATAGAGACTGGTGTACTAAATCAAGGAAGTCACACATGCAAGTTGATGTTTTACAGGTTGCAACAGATAACAGTATACGGAAGGGTGGCTGACGTATGCAATAAACTGTGCAACTGTTGGTATCAAGTGGTCCAGATGGTTTTCAGATAACTGATCAGGGAAGGGGTGAATAGTATGCTCGAACACACGAACCTGGTCAACAGTTTCTGCTTGTGGATGCATCGACAGTTGGATAATCGAATTCTGCCTGATTTCCATTAAACGATTCAGCAAAGTTTATCTGGTTTTGTGAGATAGTCCATGCAAAAATGTAGGAGCTCACTTCGGTTACAACTGACTCTACCAGAAAATACATTGTTATGTGTGGAAATAATCACGACTGGTATCCGAAAGCTGCAGTTACGTACTCCATACAGAATTGAGAACACCAGAAGAGAAAGCAAACAGTCAGTCTACCAGTGATAGGTTTGACAGAGAAGAAGCGCAAGTTTAACCGAATTCTATCACAACTTAAAGCGGGGTATTCTGAGTGTCAGGCAAAAGCATTACAACATTCTGACGCCACTATATGTCAACTTTAAAAATGGTTTCTATCAAAACAATTTCGGATGACTGACGTTATTCATCCTCCAAAGTTCATTCATTTCGCCTTAAATATTGGCACAAACAACCAGTTGTTATACTTATTCAACCTTGCTGAGCGGTTATCTATTTGTCGAAATTCCGTTGTTCCTTCAGATAAAATGTTCCGTACAATGCAAACGTTTTTGAGTCAAAAATTAGCGAAATAAAAACCGTTTTTGAGTGCGACGCGTGGCCAATATGGTGTGCGACAATTCGCTTGTGATAACACCGTTTGAGTAAACACTGGTCAAACAACGAGCAATCTGTCAGTGACCTAGTTGTTCGACAACCATATTCCGTACATGTAGGCACCCATGATTCCCGGATATCCAATGCAGGAGAAATCTGAAACGTTCGTTTCACTGAGTAAGTAGGAGTAGGTCACCAGCAATATGTATCATGTTTGACACAATAACACTTCGACCACATCTATCGACTATGTTTGTGAAATGAGCATACACATATGATGGGGGCAAGTATTAAAACAAAATCAATCCACTCCTGTCTGAGACATTCAAACAGGTAATCAAAATGGATGATGCAGGTGAATCGTATTCATCCACAATTGAAATAGACTTGACGCAACCTAAAAGAATTACTGAAGATTTACACGAGTATTACAGTTCGTGAAGGAGCAGGAGGTGATGAGACCATCCATACAGATTAAACGAACTGAGTAAGGAACGTTGGGAAAATCCACACAACTCCAATGGGAAGAAGGGTTAACAGATTGCAGATCGATTGACAATGATTAAGAAAACAGTGGGAAATTGATAAAACAAAGTGAGGGAGTGCAGCAGTTATCAGGTCTTTGGAATAATTAACCAATCCGAAATACTAGTTGAGGGCGAATATGAGATAAAAACAACAGCAACATCCTTGGCAACTTAGCGAAACAGTGATCGCTAACTGTATCATGACGCACAGCTTGGGATTCAGTAGGTGCATTGTGACGGCATTCACAAAAAAACCTTTAGGGTTCAACTCCTTGTCTTGGCAAGGATATGCGATAAGGATTATCACCAGTAATAATGAAATTCTAGTTTGGTGGTTTTTTTTCGAACGAAGCTGCTTGAGACATCGTTTTGAATGTAGAGGCTGTGACTCACTTTGTGGTTGAGCATGATTGACGACCTCGGTGGTCTCCTAAGCTACGAAATGTATTTACTTCGATTTTCTGTCTCCGCATATAATTTAACAAACGAGACTAATCCTGTTCCCAATCTCGTTCAGATCGATCACCCATCTCTGTTCCAAAGTTGGGAATAGAGAAATGAAACCTGAAGTACACTGGAATGCAACTGAAAGTAGTATTCAAATGGCCTACTCGAAAATCGGGCCGCATAACCGAGTTGGGTCAGTAAACGGTAGCATCACACTACGGTAATCATATTCGTGCTCACTAGCATGGAGATGTAAGCGTTGGCTGCATCAACCAAGGTGTGGGAACCTGTGTACACCATTAAATGTGAATGAGCAAAGTGAAAATGCCATATTTCGATAGAAGCAGGACAATTATTCCACAAAACGATAAATAATGGGAAGTCGCGGTCAAGAACAAGATAGGTTTACAAATGAGTGGGAGACTGAGCTAAAACTAACAAAAGCAGATTCTTTATTGCGTGAATTTTGTAGACTCTGACACGATGTGTTATAGATGTGTTGCTAAAACTACAAGCCCTATAGAGTTTTTCCGGTCTATCTCGTTCGTACTAAGTAGTTCAGTTCTCATTCATATAAGTTTTTCCCACTGAACCTGATTTTCCCGAAACGAAGGAAACGTATGCTGAGTGCTTTCAACGAGAAGCACCAGGTTCGATCCTATTTGATGAGAACGAGTTAAAGACCCCTCACAAGTAGTCGGGGATTTGGCTGATTTCAAGTTGAACGACACTCACATTTAATAGCAGCCTTCACATCCAGATGGACTTTCCAGCCAGTCACCTTCGAAAACGAGCACTAGACTCGAGTTTCACTGCTATTAGAGTTCGTTAACAGTGTCATGATCTGTACTAGACCTCACATTACACTATCCGGAGGCCATAATGTTGACCACTGTTCGAAGGAAGATGGCTGGAAGTTCTACCTGGATGCAAAGACTGCAATGAAACTTGAGCGGTGCTCAACTTGATATTAATTGTCACGTAACCTATTGATCTGCCTTCTTACTCAAATTACAGGTTGGCTGTTTTTTGTGGGTTCAAAATATCCATTACATTTGCACAGGCACCTGAACGAGATCATGCGTGCGTGTGAGCGAGTTGTATGGCGGTCCTTTGACAACACCTCCCCCGGAATGCATTCGTCTTGGACGCCAGATCAGGATGAAAATATTCACGAGTCATGTGATTCGTCATCAGAACGATCAGCTGCACACTTGTTACCGTCTGTACCATACTGGTGACCTACATGTTCGACCAAACCGGAGAACGAGTATTCAGGATGCCGTGACCGAACTTTGGGGCGAAACGACAACAACCAAAAACTACGCTAAACCGATGTATGCGTTGGATGAACTGCGATTTTATGTTGTCTTGCTGGTTCTCTAGGACTAACAGGGAGAAGGGTCCAACAACTGAACTGTTCACATGTTGCCGAAATAAAAGTGAAAATCCTACTCGTTTGCGAAGATTATATGAGTCCTTGAACACAGGATACGAGTTATTAGAAATAAAGATCACTTGCTGAACACGATTACATTGCTTCTTGACATTTCCAGCAATTCCAGCTCATTGTTCATTGTCTGAGCAGTCAGCATAAATTGGTGACTGTTCTTCTCTAATTTGACGCAAAGTTCATAAGAGAAATCCACACGGAGTTTCCTGTTAAAACTTAAGAGTTTATTGTAGATATTTTGGTCAATATTTTTGAGTGCAAGGGTGCACAAACTGTGGACAGTTTGTGTTGTGTAGGTTTGCTTTGTGTAGCCCCTTTGACTGTTCGGAAAACGTAGCGTGTAAGCTTGGATTACGGGGTGTTCTCAGTGATGCCCATAATAGAACTAACGGATCGATATCGATTAATGATTGGACTTTCTGTATACAACGGTGAAATAACAACTGGCGTTTTAAACAGAAAGAAGAAAGAACGACAAACAAATAAATATTGCACAATGATCAATGAGCTATGCAAGGCATACTAAAACAATGTCTATGGCTACTACTATTCGCATTCGACAAAGTAGACAGGCATCGCTCAATGTAAAGCATCGGAAATACTATGACGAATAGGAACGCTGTAGTAAACAACTATACTTTCATTTGTTCGTGTTAAAACTAGTTGATGGTGCTGTGAGTAATCTGGTGTTGAAGTGATTCTCAACTCTTCGCAAGAGCACGCGTTACAGAGTTTTCAGGTTATCAGGATTGACAGTTTGCAAACATTCAGATCATGATTCGCGATAGGATTTATGTTGATTCACTTGCAACTGGTTGTTTTATAATGAAAGATTAGTAGTACATTCATAATAACCGTAGATTGTAGCGTCGTCATATTGTAGCAAAAATGCGTCCAAAAACTCAAAACGGACGGTGCCATTTAATCTGAAAGAAAATATGCCTAACAGTGCTGCCTCATTTTTGATCTATTCATCTGCCTGTTCCTGTGGTTCAGCATATATTGGTCGCACCACTAGGCGTTTATCCGAAAGAATTCGTGAACACTGCCCGGCGTGGCTTCGCTCCGGAACAACAGAGAACATTAACTCATCCATTCTGGCCCACCTAGTTGAATGTGACCGACACACATACACAGATAAGGCGTTTCGCATCGTCTACCGTGCCCCGGCC
>JTDE01005560.1:13360-27800 GCA_014338405.1 Paragonimus skrjabini miyazakii
ACCATATGAGGAAAGGCTTAAATCCTTGAACATGTACTCCTTAGAGTACCGTCGGCTTCGAGGTGACTTGGTATTAACCTTTTTGATTCGGCAGTCCCCGGAACATTCTTGCCACCTGATGCTCAACAAGGGGAGTGACGTGACACTAAGGGGCCATCCCCTGAAACTAGAGTTTCAACATAGCAGACTTGAATGCAGACATATCTTTGTCTCATTGCGCATTTGTAAGGCTTGGAATGCTCTACCAAACCATATTGTTTTTGCCAGCTCTGTAGCAATTTTCAAGGTTCGCCTTGACCAACATCTGTTGCATTAGTTCAGATGCTGCACATCTTTCCCACATTTCAGACTTTTGCTGGGGACCTTAAGGTTCCACGCATCGAGATACGGAATCCTCAAAAGCTCCAGCTTCTTACTTCCGTTTACAACCCATTGAACCCAGTGATATTGTAATGTGTGACCGAAACCAGCAAGCGCGCACTAGTTGAATTTGAATTGGTGACGGAGCGTGTTGCTGTGCTGTCGGCGCCGTCTTAGTTTTTGTTTGTGTAAGTCGTGTGCATGGTTTACTGGGCCTTTGGCTCATGCTTGTTCTTGTTGTTTCCCTTTACAGGATTGTTGCTGGAACCCCCTACTTCGGAAGAGCGCTGTCCCATGGTGTCTCCACATTGCCCCAAAGTTGGTCCGAAAGTGTAACGGACAACCCGAGAAGAAACAGCCGGCTTGCATGCTACAATATTACCATATTTTAGTCACTTTCATCATTTGATTGATTAGGCCACTACAGTATATTGTCAAAGCAAATCAGTTCGAACAAGCGATGTTCATCTTGTTAAAGGACAACTGATGTGAACGGTGTAGAAAAAATGAGGTAAAATATGGAAGGGAAGTATCATTGTAGCATGCAAGCCGGCTGTTTACCGCTCTGGTTAACCGTAACACTCTCGGACCAACTGTGGGGCAATGTGGAGACACCAGGGGACAGCGTTCTTCCGAAGTAGGGGTTCCAACAAATCCTGCAAAAGGAAACAACAAGAAACAAACATGAGCCAAAGGCCCAGTAAGCCATGCACACGACTTACACGAACGATCACTAAAACGGCGCCGACAACACAACAGCACGCTCCGTGACCAATTTAAATTCAACTAGTGCACGCTCGCTGGTTTCGACAGCACGTTACATCATACCCAATGGTCTTCGCTCTCAGGTCAAGGTCAGGGCGCGTGGTTGAAATTTACTCCGTGGTGTGAGGAGATGATTTCTTTCATACCCGAGGGAAAGTAATTTGAACGGTCGAACTTTTTGATTGGTCGATGGATAAATCCGTTGCCGAATTAATTAATATCGCAATACGCCTTCCGATCAACTGCTCATAATGATAAATTTTCCGTTGTAGAAGCGCATATGTTCACATAGAAAGAGAGGATATAAATGCTTCGATTTGTATAATGATAATTTTATTCGTATATTTGTATATATATATATATGTCAAATCGTGTGGACTCACAGATACATACATTTTTCATCTGACCATATATAATGCGCATTATATATGGCGCCATATTCATAAGTATATACATGTATGTTCTGTGTTTATGGACGTTTTTCTGTATCTTTCTACGTATCTGCCCACACATATGAGCTGCTAAGCACGCGAACGTCTGCGCATTTCTGAATGTACCTTAGGTTATACGTATAACCTTAACGTACGTTAAGGTGTGCATACGTACAGGGCATGTGTCACTGGGATAAGTGTGAACACTATTTTGCGAGACAAAGTGAAATGTGTCATGTTTTATATATTTTTAAACAACATTATTTGTACTGTCTTACTTAAACTTGGTAAAACTTTCATGTCATTGAATTTTCAGAAGCTTTTGTATGAATGGATACCGACTCTCCACGCGTGGTGTGGTACCACGTGGCGCATTTCCTTTCGTACCCGCGAAAATTTAAATTTGCAAATGTAATACAGTTCGCTGTCGGGTGATTGACGCCATTTGAGTTTTTGACCGTGTAAGTTGTGTGCATGACTTACTGGGCCTCTGGCTCCCGCTTGTCGGTTTTTGTTACCATTCCTTGTCCTTCAGGGAAACGCTGTTCTTCTCTTCTCTCTAGAATATCGCAGACAGACAGGTGACTTAATTTTAGCGTTCATGATTATGAAGAACCCTAACCATCCGTGCAGGTCCCTGATCACTTGTGCGGATACTAGTTCACTCAGAGGGCATCCATTAAAAATAAAATGTCAGTACAGCAGACTTGAGCTAAGGCAAAGTTTCTTCTCGGTTCGGGTCTGCAAAGTCTGGAACTCCCTGCCAGAACATATCGTGAACGCCACGACAGTCGCTGTGTTCAAATTCCGTCTGGATTGCTACTCTAACACTTAGTCCAAATCCCAGTACACTATTCTGTACACAGCCGCGTACGTATGGTCCTCTGTTGAGTAGTTCACACCTGGTTATGTATATTCATCTAACTATAGAATTGCGTGTTTAACAACAGTAGGTGCGAATTTATTAGCTTGTTTGTTTATCTATTTATTCTCCGTTGCAGCCTTTGTTACAACCAAGATAAGTTGCGACCTGTAACTATCCCTCTGGTACAGAGATTCGTCGCCTGGAGAAACGGAACCATCAAAAGCCGTGGCTTTCTACTTCCGTCTGTCACCCATTGAACCCATCCTCAGTGCCTCCACTCCGCTGCATGTTACACAAAAACTGAATAATACGCCGGTTGACCTTGAGACGTAATTTTCTCATAAGGCAATTTGCCGTCCTAGATCCTGGTGGAGAAATGCACGTTGGTGTTCATATGAGTGTACCAGAAGATTCTGAATTAAAAAGAACGCATACGTACATAAGTGATACACGTAGTGGTGTGATTCCCCGTATACAAATTCATTTCGTATGTATACATATGAAATATATATGTACATGTATTATATATACACAATTGAAACTAAAAGAAATTTTTGTATGAAATCACAATTCCATATATGAATAAATATATGAATATGTATACATATAGGAACATGTATATTTACACAGGAATGTGTGGTATATATATATAATTTATATTTATCACTTGTATCATTTATTAACACTTCATGTCACTTTCATTTCATCGGAATTTTTCAATAATTCTTGTACGAAAGGACAAAACGTGTTTGGAAGAGCTAACTCAATTGATTTAGCTCCCCAAACACGGAGTTAATGTTAACATTTACTCCCTCATCAAATCTGGTAATGTCTGTGTTTGATCAACTGGTGGCTGTTGTGGAGGAGCCTTCGCCGTGCCTACAGTGTGGAAGGGGCATCGGAAAACGGACTCAAGCTTTAGTACGACATTTATGATGGGTGGTTGCATCGTACCTGCTCTTCAACCACCGCGGAGCTATACAATTGCCTCAAGAGAAGTCGTTCGGATTGGCTTAAATTTTGTTGCCTGAAGTGTCGCCCTGCAGATGTTAGATTGAGTCCTCTTCACCTCCCACTATCCGTAATTGCGGTGAAGGATACACATGCATTGCCGGATCAGGGGATATGTAGCACACCGGTAGATGCGATCACAGAACTGCAGCTGTGCGCGGGTATCCCACCGCTTTCTGGACGGTCATTCGCTGATGTGGTTGCGAAGGACCCGGAAGACGGGGTTGCAGGAATCCGAAAAGAGGTAGGTGCGAGGGTGCTGAAGCATGTGGTTGTGAGAGCCTTGGAGGACCCAGCCGCACCGAGGAAGGAGAACACCGGAGTTCGACACCAACGGAGGAACAAGCCAAAGATGGCCACATCCGTCTCCAGATCCGCAGTCGCAGGGGTTAAATATGCTCAAAGTGGTCATACAGATCTCCCCACAGGCATTCAGAAGGAGGAAACTCGATCAAGATCTAGAAAGGTACACCCACCACGCGATTAATGTGTGATAGTAATTAACCTTCCTAAGGCTGCCACCCAAACCTCTCAGTCAAGTTTGGATCATGACATTGCCGCTTTTCATGATTTGCTTATTAAGATGTTCACAACTGTGGAGGATGATTTAGCTGCCAAAATAACAATACGCCTAGCATTTTGCCTTGGTCGGAAGGCGGATGATATCAGTGCGTCACAACGACCACTCAAAGTAGTTCTGGGAACTGCATTAGAAGCTCGCTTGCTCCTGCAGCGGTCGTCAAAGGTGAGCTGTGTGAACGTCCGCATAACGAGAGACCTGGCCCCAGAGGATAGTGAACGCTTGAAGGCTGCTACACGATAGAAAGGATCAGGGGGAGTCCGACTTGTTTACTCGGAATATTTAGGTCAATCGGAGAATGCCTCAAGTCTGTTGGAAACCCTTTGTGTTCCCCCCTGTTTCCTCTGGGCAAGGGGGAGCGGCAGAGCCTCCAGCAAGACTACCCGCCACTCTCCCTTCCAGAGATGGGTAAGCAAGTTTAGATCGGACGAGAGTGGTGTACTCAAACGTTCGAAGCCTCCGAAACAGGCCGGATGAGGTAGAGCAATGGGTTGACAGTAATAACCCCGAAGTCATGGCCCTTGCTGAGACGTGGTTGTCAGAGGAAGTGATGGACGCTATAGTCTCCCTCCCCGGATATACCCTCTTCCGCTCAGACCGCTCCAGTGTTAGTGGTCGACAAGCAGGAGGGATGATGCTTCTTATTCTGGATAGCATTCCCGCCACTCTCGTGCTAACCAGAACCGATGATGAAGGTACTTACGAGGGACTGTGGTGCAAGGTAAAGTTAACACCAGACAGCTGTACCATGCCGGATGTTTTATATCGCTCTCCTGGATCGTTTCCAACTCAACTGTTAGACGATTTAAGAATGTTTGAAGGAACTAACCACTGCTTGATATTGAGGGATTCCAACGCATCTCACATCATCTGGAAAACACTAGCTTGCACCAGTGATTCAGACCGTTTTTAAGAGACACTGCTTCGGCTGGTAGTTGACGAGCTGTGCTTGTACCAGTATGTGGAAGCTCCCACATGGTTACAGGCTGAATGCCGCTCTAGGTTGGATTTGGTGTCTTCCGCGTTAGAGTCCGACATCAACCGTGTTGACATCTTGCGCCCAATAGGGAAGAGTGACCATACGCTACTGGATATATGGTGGGCAAGAGGTGAACTGCAGGCAACACCTACCCCGGTTCGACGGAATATCTGGAGGGTTCCGTTCGGAGTAATGAAGGAGGCTGCGCGTGAATACGACTGGGACGGCAGCACGAACACGGGTGATGAACGTTAGTGCAAAATCAGAGATAACCTGCTGGCTCTCGTGGAACGGTTCGCACCAGTGTCCCATGGTCGTTCCCACCCTAAAGGGCCACCGTGGTTCGATGTCGAATTGCGTGCTATCCTCAGAGGCAGACACCGGCAGTGGATGAACTTCCGGGCTGGTCATGGTGCCTACGGTGCTTACCAGAAGACACGGAACGAATGTAACGCCATGAAGGTAAGAAAGCGTCGGCAATACGAGGAAAGGCTGGCCGCGGAATCGGCCGCAGCACCCAAAAGGCTCTGGGCGTACATCCACCGGCAGCCCGGAACTAAGGCGGCAATCTCGGCACTGGTTGATCAGAGCGGAAACTAGGTGGTTGAAAACTGGGATAAAGCTCAGCTAATGGCTGGGCATTATGCTTTAGTTTTCTCCCAGGATAACGCAAAATCTGCCTTGCCCGATGACATTGGACCATGCCTGATCGACACGCTATTTAGCGTTGAAGAGGTGGAAGGCGAGCTAAGGTAGATCGATGTCAATAAGTCCCCCCGGTCCGAATAACATCCACCCTTTGTTGATGTGTGAACTGGCGGTGGAATTGGCTGTGCCACTGATGGATCTGTATCAGCAGTCCTTGAACGAAGTTAAACTGCCAACGGAGTGGAAACGATCAGTGATTACGCCTATGTACAAGGGAGGAGGACGATCGGAAGCTGTCAATTACCGACCAGCATCTTTAACTTGCGTACTTGGTAAAGTAATGGAGCGGCTGATTGTCCATCGTCTCCAGAGGCATCTGGACAAACTCTCGACCCTCACCGAGAGGCAGCACGGATTCCGGAGGGGGCGATCTTGCTTGACGAACCTCCTGATAGTCAGAAAACGATGGGTGGAAGCGAGAGCGGACGGCAAGACTAGACGTAATGTTTCTCGACTTCAGCAAAGCGTTCGACAGAGTGCCGCATAATCATTTGCTCACCAAGTTGTTGGCGTACGCTGTCAGTTTGCCCATAACAAATTGGATAGCATAATTCCCCCGTAGTAGGTCATTCGTTGTAAGGGCCAATCAACAGTTATCGGAATGGCTGCCTGCCCCAAGTGGTGTGCCACAAGGGTCAGTGCTAGGGTCCTTGCTGTTTCTGGTCTTCATGACCAGTTACATTCGCCCGCCCTCTTCGCGGATAATATGAAAGTGTGGGGGACATTCTCTTCAGCCGAGTATAGCGATATACTGCAACGGGACTTAGATACGATTTCAACATGGACGGTGCAATGGGGCTTGCCCCTAAACTCGAAAAAATGCTCCTTCATGCACCTGGGAGACATCACGGATGTCAAGGTATACCATATTGGAAGTCACCTATTGACACAGTGTTATACAGAACGTGACCTCGGGGTATTGGTGTCTGACACCCTCCAAACACAGGCTCACAAAACACAAGCTTGTGTTCAAGCCAGGAGAGTGCTTGAGGCCATCTGTCGATCCTTTGCTAGAGTGGCCAAGGAGGCCTTTTGCTTACTGTTCTCATCTCGTTCGTCCGATACTAGAGTACGGCCACGCCGCATTGTTCCCCTTTACATAAAGTGAGGTATCTCAACTTGAAAGAGTTCAGAGGGCAGCCACACACATGGTTGTTGGGATGAGGGGCCTCTCTTATAACCGGCGGCTAGAGTACCTGAACATGTACCCTCAGAATTACAGGCGGCTCCGCGGTGACCTTATTGTGATACGTCGCATTTTGCGAGGTGATATGGGTGAAGAGCTCAGAGCAGACTTCCCCCTCCGAAACGAGCACAGAATCCGGGGTCATCCACTCACGATTCTCAAACAACGATCGGGACGACTTCATGCCGCATTTCTAATGTCACGGCGGGCCGTCAATAGTTGGAATGCGCTACCAGCGCAGGTGGTGCTAGCAGCCAGTGATGTGGTATTTAAGCGGCTCCTAGATGAACATATGATGGCGCGCTGTAAGAAGGAGGATAGCTAACCCTGCTTACTCCTGTGTCGAGACGCTCACTGAAGAGGCTCACACAGTCGGCGACTCCTGCCTTCTATCAATGAACAATGAACAAGGTGGTCGACCAATAGTCAGACTCCTTCTCTGCTCGACCTAGTTATCACTAATGAGAGCCACCTGGTAGACAAAGTGATCATAAAGCCACCACTTGAACACAGTGACCACTCTCTGCTCATCTTTGATCTTATCTGTTACTGGTTACAACAACCAATAAAGAAGTCCACAGTTCAAAACTTTAATCAGACTGATTTTAACGGCCTGAGAAGTCACCTAAGTTCACTTCTTTTTGACTATGGCTCCTTGGACCAGAACTACCATGCACTTCAAAGCGCTACTGAGAAAGCGGATGACTTACTTGTGCCACACAAGCTGTGCACTTTCTCTTATCGGCCACCTCTTGCGCAGAATACGTCGTCTCCTCAATGACCGTTCCTACTTATTCGCGAAGCATAAGCTTATGGGAAATTTGGAGGACCTAAGTGCGTTCCACACTGTTCGAACTAGGTGTACACGGGAAATCCATGAGCACTCCAAACTCGTACAGGAAAAGGTCCTCCTCAGAGTCCGCGGGAACAAAAACTTCTTATTTAAGCACATGCGACAACTAAAAAAGAATAAACCCTCGGTTCTTTCTTTGCGATTACCTGACAGGGAGACCTCATGTGACTCCCTAGTTATGGCCGAGTTATTCAGGGAGTACTACTCGATAGTCTACAACGCCGCACCGCCAGTTTGGCACCCTATCCTTCCACTGCAGAATTTCCAGCAACCACTGGTTACCGCTGAGTTTTCTTTGCTAGAAGTTAAAGACCTTTTATCCAGGGTCAATTCATACAGTGCAGTGGATCCTGATTAGATCCTCCCCAGAATTTTTAAAGAGGCTGCTTCTGGTCTGGCATAACCCTTTTATAAGCTGTTTAAACAGACACTCCAGGTTGGCATTCTCCCTAGCACATAGAAAGAGGCGACGGTCACGCCCACATTTAAAACGGGCGACCGGTACTCTCCGGCTAGCTATCGGCCAATCAGCCTTACTAACATTCCATGCACGATAATGAAGCGCTAATCAAAGCGTGCCATCCTCAATCACTTCTTATCAAACCGTCTTTTTTCTTCTAGCCAGCATGGCTTCCTTCCTAACCGGTCATGCGTAACAAATATGCTTATTTCCATAGACAGTCTGAGGGAGGCCAGAGACAATGACCTTGTCTCAGGTGCTGTCTTCTTTGACTTTGCCAAGGCTTTCGACCGTATCCTACACGGCTACCTGAAACACAAACGGGAAGCCTACGGTATTCAATGAAAGGGTCTTCGCTGGATTACCTGTTTCCTCGATAATAGGACGTTCAGAGTTAAAACCGGATCAGACCTTTCATCTCCCTCATTCATTACTGCGGGAGTTCCTCAGGGGTCAGTGTTAGGTCCTCTGTTATTTCTGATCTACATCAATGATCTTCCGGGAAATATTTCCAGCAACGTCCTGCTATATGCCGATGACCTAAGGCTATGGAACGCCAGTGATCCCAGTGCACTGCAGATTGATCTTGATGCGATTAAGCGTTGGTCGGACGACTGGATCCTTCCACTAAATGATAGTAAGTGCGCACATATATCACTGGGTGGAGACTCTGACAATGCCTTCGTGATTCATAGTGCACTCGGCGCAGTAGATATCACGAAAATCGGTCTGAAGAAAGATCTGGGCATCCGGTTGTCGTCTAACTAATCTTTCGCGCATCACCATGAGATGGCGGCGAAAAAAGGGATTGCCGCTCCTAGAATGAATAAGCGCACTTTCCCCCGCATAGACAGGAGAACGTTTCAAACGCTTTACGGGGTATATGTATGACCGTTCCTTGAGTATGCAAATCGGGTCGTGTATACCGGCCTGAAGAAAGACACATTAGCTGTTGAGCGTGTCCAACGCGCGGTTACCAAGCTCATCACGAGCCTGAAAAATGTCGCGTACGCGTCCCGATTTAAAATTCTTGATCTATACCCACTTGAATTTCGACGACTCCGCGGTGATTTAATTTTCACACACTTCCTGTTTAGAGTAGATCTCGTTGAAGAGTTCTTCATCATAGCGAATAATGACGACCGGCGAGGACATAACAAGAAGCTTTTCAAGTTTCGTCATCGGACCTTCTTTAGGTAGCAGTTCTTTTCTTACAGGGTTATTAACCTTTGGAACAGTCTTCCTCCTGTGGTCGTTAGCAGCGCTTCTAGCCATCGTTTTAAAACATTACTTGACTCGCATTTTCAAAAAGCACTAGTATGCAGATAATCTGACTTTGTTTCTGGCATTTCCTGTAATCTCCAAGAGCGGTGCTACACTCTGTTTTCAGTGACTGCCTTTCAGATCAACAGACGCCCGCTTGACGCTGAGCAAGAAAAACTGACTGGATCCGGGAACCTTGAGCCTCTGCCTCGAACCCGTGTATCAATCGCTGAAACGTGACAACTAAGAGTCCACTCTCCGTCCCAAGCAGGCATGGGTGGGGTTCAGTGGATTGGAGACGGAAGTAGGAAGCTGGCGCTTTCGAGGGCTCCGTATCTCGATGCGTAGAACCTCAAGCTTGTCATCAGTTTGCTGAAATGGGGGAAATGGCGCACCATCCGAACTTGCCGTCACTGTCTACTCATATTTTTTGCCCTGTTGGTGCCTTGCACATGAAAAATCGCATGTGATTACTGTTACTCGTTACCGAATAACGTGTTATTAGTGTATACTAGTTTGTTACATATTGAACTCTTTGGGTTACACTGTATCTATATCTATTTTATATTGCATTTTGCTCGTTCTTTCCGATCGAAACGAACACTGGCCTTAACGAACACTAGTACAAACAGCTTGCCTCTTCAGCTTTAAATTGTATCTGCATGGGGTGCAGGTTTGACGACAGCCAAGGCGCCGCTGACTAGTCACACACGCACCACGCCGTTGGCTATAGTTACATGGTCGTAGTCCGTGAGCGCAGTAAGTTGCACAGAGCATCATAAGTTTACGCCTGTATTGATCGGGACGGTTAAAATAAATTACTGCTCTTCGTCTCTAAAACAAGTTCCAAGAGAACATTTAATAACGCGGAATGGTTGGAAACGCTCCTGTTGGTTTCGAAAAGGTGCATCGTTACAAGATGTAATTATATCTGGATTTAACGGGATACAGCGTTGAGGTTGGTCCATATAAAGCACTCATTAGACCGCTGTAGTCTATAAACGTCATTTTAAATCTGTAGCAATATAAGCGATCGCGTGCCCTTTGTGCAACTTACTGCGCTCACAGACTACGATCATGTAACTATTGTAGTGGAACCAAGAAATGAATCGACAATGTTGCAAAACCATCTACAGTAGCTGTCTACGATAAATCCCACCACGCTACGTCCGCTTTATGTTGAAATAACGTTCCTCTTGAATAACAGAGAAATTCCAGCGAATTCCGTTCCTCCAGCATACTAAAATTGGCTTTTGCCACAGTTAACTCCCGGTAACAACGACCACATGCAAACAGAAGCTGAGGCGCGCGAGGACGAGGTGTGTGTTAATTCAAACGATAGACAAGTAGTTTATATGTACGATGAACGCAACAGTTATAAGGAATAGTGTAACAATAGAACAAAAAGGTAATAGACTCTATGGGATGGAGGAATACCGACGGACTCTGTCCGAAATGGGGTTGGAACTCCAGTCTCTGAATGAATACATTGCGCCTGCTGTCCCTGGTGTTGCGATCACTAAGAAGGCAGTTGCCCTGTCAACTGCACGTATTGAGGAGGCAGTGGCTAATTTGAAAGAGAAGGCTCAGAGAAAAAAGGGCTATTTTATAGAGCCGCTTCTCCATTACGTATTCTCCAACCGAGCTAGCCAAGTCAGTCTTAGACTCTTTATTCCCCCCGGACATTACCAAATTCGTACCCTCAAGCAGGTTGTGCGCCAAGACAACCAAAAAGTCATGATCTTTTGGCAACCTTACCAACCATGTTCAGCCCCGAGACAGTGATGGAGAAAACTGTGGCTTTGAAATCCACCAACGCCCACCTGACAGGCGTGTCTTTCGATCGATCTCAACAAGAGAGGGTGAGAAGCGAGAAGTTGATTAAAACGAAGTCACAAATTATGACAGACCAGAAGCTGCAACTGGAAACTAAGGTCGTAGTTTCTGCTCCTGAGGTATCCACTCAGGTTTACGTGCCAGTGGTAGAAAGCAGGGACGCCGTTTTCGTAGTCGTCATTCCAGCGACCGACGCATTGAAGCTATGTTTCGGCAAGACGACAGATACCGATGTCGGGGGTGCCCAAAGTTCGTGCAAGAGGTTCCTTCTGGCCAATCTGCCTGAGTGTTTAAACCTTAAAGTTGGTGTTCCGGGGTATAATTAAGGCAAAGTAATCTTGGTGCTTGGCACACTATCATTCTGGCTGTTACTTCCGTTGCGAGCGGCAAGTGAGGTAAGTCTCTGGCGTGTGTGTGAGAACGGGATTGGGTGGATCATAAATTAAAGGGTTGTTTGACAAAAGAAGCGAGGAGGGGGACAAATTGGTTTGGTGCGGTAAAATGTGACATAAGTGCAAAGTTGACTGCCAGCACCTCGGCGAAAAGGTCGCGACAGAAAGACGAAATGAAATTTGTAATCAGTGTACGTTTATAGGTTCATAATTGTGTGGGCAGAATACTTCTCGGCCGACCGGATTGAAGAAGAGGGTTGGCTTACACATCTCGATGACCTGTTGGGCTAAACTGGACGGTGTGGCCACCACACCAATAGAGTCACTCATGCCAGGCAGGCCAATAGGTAGAGGTCTGACAAGCCAGTCTCCAGGTTGGGGGTTGGAAGAAGGTTGGCATCTTTTTCCGAAAAATGTACCAGTTCTGCTACACTGCCACCCACCCACCGCCTTGCAGTATAGGCTTTTTAGCCAGAGGCTTTGGCTGAGAACTCTAATCGTTGTCTTGTCTAGGTCTGGGCGCCTTGGCAGTATCTCAGCCCACACACAACCATCAATAATCATATCACAAGTATTTCCATACTGCTTCGGCCGTCTCGCAGTATAAACCGGGTCACCCTATCTGCTGCATACAGCAGGGTGGATGGGCAAAAACATGCTACTGCTGACCCCTCCCCCACTGTCCTATCCAATTTAGTTCTCAGGCCCCTCCAGACCTCCATTTCTGATAGTTACTCCATAGGTCCCACAACAAATGCAGCTAACCGTGATAACACTGAGCCGGTAAGTTCCGTCTCTTGCCATTTAGCCTCAGGCCTCCCTCCTCTCTTGCTTAGACCCAGAATGCGAATTAATGTAGGTGCTTTCAACGTTCACACGCTAAACAGATAGGTCAACAGGCCGCTCTTGCACGAACGTTAGACTCATTGCCTGTCGATGTCTGTTTTATCTTAGCGACTAGAATCCTGGACAGTAGTCAACCTATGGAACTAACAGCACCCGCATTGTCTACCCGATACTGGTTATACACTTCGAGTGACTCCACAGCCGCCGTTACAGGTCAGGCTGGAGAGGGTGTAGTCCTCAGCACGACGGCTGCAGCCGCATTGATAGATTGGATCCCTGTTGACAGTATACCTTTCGTTGTCTGCTTACTCTCCTACTGACTATATTGAGGTCGGCGTCAAAGACGCATTTTACTCGGATCTGGCCGCTCTCCTTCGGTCGATACGTGGCTCTGATATAGTCGTTCTGGCCGGAGATATGAATGCCCAGGTGGATCGCCTTGATGGGGCCGAATCTCATTTAGGTGGCAGGTTTGGGATAGCGTCACACCGACCAGATGATGGCGGGCGATTGTTGCAGCTGTGCGCTGAGCATAAACTATTTTTAGCAACCACTAGTTTTAGACATCGTGCGTGTCAATGCTGTACCTGGCGCCCGCTTTCTCTGAATCAGGCCTGGTCTCAGGTAGACCACAGAGCTGTTAGTTATAAGTGGCGTGGTTCTATTCAAGACTGTCGTTCTTATTGGGGCATATAATTGGATTCAGGTCATGCGTTGATACGCTTTGGTTTTGTTCTTACTTTTGCTGGACAACGATCCCACCGACAGCAACGACTGGCTGTTAAGAAACTGGCTTTACAATCGGTAAAGTATAAGTACCGAACCAGCTTAGAAAGCTGCCTTAGTGATACTCACTCCGAAGACCCTAGTAGCTGCTGAACACAAATCTCACAGGCTATTCAGAAAGCAGGTACTATAGCATGCGGCACAGGGGTACATAAGTTTAATAAACATTGGATCTCAGAGAAATCTCTGGAGTTGTTAGAAATCAAACAGAAGGTTCCTCCTGATAGTTCACATAATAAGTCTAGAAGTGATATCCGTAGGAAGCTGAAACGTAGTCTATAAACTGATCGTGAGGCTTGGTTAGTGGGGAAAGTTAAGGAAATGGAAATCGTTTTTGCTTCAGGGGACACCGGCAAACTCTTTAAGCTGATCCGTTCTACTGGTCCCACGTGACCGTTTGTCAGTGAATCCATCAGCGAGGCAGATAGCGCATACCTATAATAAGTCCAGAAAGTTAGAACGTTTGGCGGAACACTTTGAGGGTCAATTTAGCTGGCCTCGTGCTTCTACCGTGCTGCCTCCACAAACTTCTGATGTAACGCCCTGGTCGGTAGATTTAGAACCACCCACTGAGACTGAGGTTCGCAATTGCACCTCGGCTGTCAATCGTAATAAGGCTGCTGGTTCAGATGACCTCGTGCCGGCACTTTTTAAAGGTGGAGAGGTATTAGTTGAGGCCTTGACTCAGCTGTTTCGACTTATGTGGATGATGGAGACCATCCCTCCGTGCTGGAGTCACGCGATAATATTTCTTATATTCAAGAAAGGTATCAGGAGCTCTTGTGAAAACCATAGGGGAATTAGTTTGACCCCGGACATTTCTATGGTTCTGGCATCCATTATACTTCGTCGACTCACTACAATTCGGGAGTTAAACATTAGAGAAGAACAGGCAGGTTTTCGTCCTGGTCGGGGATGTATAGATCACATTTTGGAGCAGCGTCATGTGTACCGCCGGCCAACAATTGCCGTGTTTCTCGACTACAAAGGTGTGTTAGATTCGGTGGATCGATCTACACGTTTAGAGTCGCTTAAACGCATGGGTGTACCGACTAAGTATGTGAATATACTGTCGGCGCTTTTTTCCCATACTTCTGCTCGGGTTAGGGTTTACGGTGA
>JTDE01005561.1:0-39089 GCA_014338405.1 Paragonimus skrjabini miyazakii
CCAGAGAAATACTTAAACCTATTGAGATCACCGTATGCTCACTCTGCAAGCAGAGTGAGGGTTTATGGACAAATGTCTCAGGCGTTCATCACTTTTAGTGTTGTTCGTCAGGGGTGTCCGATTTCCCCCTTCCTGTTCAATTTTATCATGGGCGACATTCCGAAGGGTGCGCTTCGGGAATACAGTGGGCTTGGTGTTGAGCTTCTTCCTGGCGCTGGGTTGGCCGATCTGGAGTACGCGGACAACATTGTCTTACTTAGCCCCTCCGCCGAAAACATGCAGACCATGCTGGACAGGTTGAGTGACCGAGCTGGTTTGTACGGAATGCGATTTGCATCTTCAAAGTGCAAAGTGTTGCTTCAAGACTGGGGCACTTCGACTCCTATTTTCTTCATTGCAGGTAATCCGCTTGAGACTGTGGACAGTTTCACATATTTGGGTGACACCATCTAGTCAGCGAGGATTACAAAGACACGAGTTGCCTTTGCCGAACTGCGTCATCTGTGGCGTCGAAAAGACGTCCGGTTGTTTCTGAAATGGAGGGTTTATAATGTTTGTGTGCGTTCTGTTATGCTCCATGGTTTGGAAACGTGGCCTGTTCGCTACGAAGATGTCAACAGACTTGCTGTGTTTGACCATCGTTGTCTCCACCAGTTGGCCCATATTAAGTGGACGGATCGCGTGAGTAATGTGGCAGTTCGCCGGCGCGTATTCCGGAACGCTCGGGATGCGCGATCAATTAGTCAACTACTCACGGTGCATAGCTTGCGCTGGTTAGGTCACGTACTTCGTATGCCAACTGAGCGTCTACCGTACCAAGCATTATATTCTGAGACTACCAACAGTTGAGTGAAGCCACATGGTGGTCAAGCAACAACATGGTCACAAAATACGAAGGCTTTTACCGCTCAATTGAGCAGAGTGGGTAAGTGTTGCCTGCTTGAATGAGGTCTTCGCGAGCACTCAAACCGCTGGTTAGAGACGCTATCCGAGATGGCAATGTGTCGCAGTCAATGGCGGACCTGTATCCATACCATTTATAGTTCTTCCGCTTAGTCTTCTTTTGATAATTTTCAACCTTCTTTGTAACTTTTTCTCCTAGGATATTCTACGCCACTGTTGAGGTGTGTAGCTGCCCGAACCGCAGTATCTACAGGTCATGCTGATGGCTGTTATGATTATGGTGATGATGAATATGCTTGTTAGCTATATCTGTTTATGTACCTGCAAAATAATTACTGGAAATGGAGTTCGGGAGTTGCCTAAGCGCTAACTTTGATGGAGTAGTGGGGAAGTGGCTAGCAGTAACATCTTTTCGCCTACCCACCCTGTTGTATGCAACTGACAGGGCGACTCGGTCTGTACTACGAGACGGCCGATGTAATACGGAATTACTATTGTTGTGAATTTTATTGGTTGCATGTAGGCTGGGATACTACCAGGACACTCAGACTTAGACATGAGAACGATTAGGGTTTTGAACCAAAGCCTTCGGTTCAAATGCCCGTACAGCAAAGCGGCCGGTGGCTAGCAATGTGCCAAAACTAGTGTTTTCCGGAAAATATGCCAATCTCCCCCCACTCCTCAACCTAGAGGACAGGGAGATTGTCGTTTGTTACATCTTTACTTATTGACTTGCCTTGTATGAGTGACTGTCGATGTGATCCTCACACCGTCCGGTTTAGGGCAATAGGTTGTCTAGGTGCGCAAGCCGTCACACCGCATCGAGGCTTATTCTCGTTATGACGGCATGAATAGTTTGTGAGATTTTGGTTCGGTAGGCCAAAATGTTTTATAGGTTGGAACCGTTGATTTTACATTCTGAGCTAGTTCGGTACACGCGCATTATTGCCGGCCTGTCCATTTTTTGAGCAGCCATTCGTGGTCGAGGGGGTTGTTGCCCTTCGAGATTAAGAACGAAGCTACAAATTTTGGTCTGATTCTAAGTATGTGCTCAAACAAGAACGACAGCTCTGAGCGGAGTCATTCTACTTATAATTACTACGTGATCTGCCCGAGCGCTGGTCTGATTCAGGAAAGGTTGCGCTGTAACGATTAATCACACGAACTTAATAAAACGACAGCTAGTGTGAGGAACAGAATGACAAAAGGCTTGAAACTCACTCTTCTTCTTACAGTGCAAACAGGAGAGCTAAAAGGATAACAAAAATGTGAGCAAGAAATAGAGATTAGTGTGTATGTGGAGCGTAAGTATAATGAGAAACGCGCAGTTGTTATTACGTCATTCGCCGAGGAAGAAGTGTCTGGATGGATACGGATTAGAAGGAATGAAAAATGAGTAAAAAAGGAAGTGCTTCGCGAGGTTTCTGAACGTCTGTGTTAAGAGGGCAATGGGACTGAACTCGTTGCTTTTGTCATACAGTTGTTTCAATGCCTTGAATGTACTCGTCAATGATCCAGGCTTATTGGAGGCTTCGAGCAGGTTAGTATCCTTCAGTTCGTACCTCTACAGTCGCCGATACCGGTCAAGCTAGAGTAGGTGTAGTCCTCAGTATAATGGCCGCATTGGTGGACGGGTTTCCTGTTAACAGTAGACTTTGTGGCGTCTGCTTGGCAGATTCTACTAAGGCTAACTCTGGACGCAAAACGTTCGGAAATCTTGTCATTGTCTGCTTATGCTCCAACTGACTGTAGTGACTTCGGCGTCAAAGACGTCTTTCACTCGGACTTGACCGCTTCCCTTCGGTCGACACATGATTCTCATAATAATTCTGGCCCGGGATATGAACGCCCGGGTCGGCTGTCTTGGCGAGTCTGAATCTGATTCAGGTGACAGGTATGGGATAGAATCACATCGCTGGGATAACGGTCGGTGATTGTTTCAGCTATGTGCTGAGCATAAGCTATTTTTAACCAACATTAGTTTTAGGCACCGTATGCATCATTGTTATACTTGGCGCCATCCTCCGAATCAGGCTTGGTCTCAGCTAGACCACATAGCTGTTAGTTATAGATGGCATGGTTCCCTTCAGGACTGTCGTTCTCACTGCAGTACATACCTAGATTCAGATTACGCGTTGGTACGTTGTCGTTTTGTTCTCATTTTTGCTGGACAACGATCCCACCGACAGCAACGCCTGGTTGTTGATAACTGGTCATGTCATCGGTAAAGCACAAGTACCAAACCAGCCTAGATAGCAGGCCTAGCAGTTCTCATTCGGAATATCGTAATAACCGCTGAGTCCAAATTTCAGAAGCCGTTCATGAAACACGTCTTGTTGCATGTGGCACAGAGTTTCGTAGGTTGAACAAACATGGGATGTTTGAAAAATCTCTGGAATTGTTAAAAGCCAGACGGAGTAGTCCATATAACAAATCTGGGAGAGATATCCGTTGGAAACTGGAACGTAGCTTAAAGGCTGATGGTTTGGCTTGGTTAGTGGGGAAAGTTAAGAAAACGGATATAGCTTTTGCTTCAGGAAACATCAGGAGACTCTTGAAACTTATCTGTGCCAGTGGTCCCAAGCGACCGTCTGCCAGTGAAGCTATCAACGAGGCAGATGGCACACTTATTCATGATAGGTCCAGAACGTTAGAGCTGTGGGCGAAACACTTTGAGGGTCAATCTAAATGGCGTCCTGCTTATACTATGTTGTTGCCACAGACTTGTAGTGTAACAGCCTGGTCGACATATTTGGTACAACCCAAGTTCATAATTGTGTGTTCGGCTGTCAAACGTAATATTGCTGCTGGCCCGGTAGTTTTCAAAGAAGGTAGGTGGCGTTAGTGGTGGCTTTGACTCAGCTGTTTCAACCTTTGTGGATGACGGAGACCATCTCTCCGTTCTGGGGTTCACTCGATAATAGTTCTCGTATTCAAGAATACTATAGGCGAACTAGTTTCACCCCAGTCATTGCCAGGGTACTGGAATCCATTATACTTCGTCGACTCACTGCATCTCAGAAGGTAAACCTTAGGAAAGAAAAGGCAGGTTTTCGCCCTGAGCGAGGATACATAGATCACATTTTTACTCTTCATCAAATTTTGGAGCAGCGTCATGTGTACTGCCGGCCAATAATCGCCGTATTTTTCGACTATAAAGGTGCATTCGATTCGGTGAATCGATCGTTTGTGTACTTTGAAGGCTGTATCAGCGGCAGCGGCGGAGGTGTAGGGAGTGAAATAAAAGCACGCATCTCTAATTCTGGGCGGTATTCGCCAATCTGGGGGTACCTCTGGTGACAGAGGTATGTCTGTTGATTGAAGGTCGCGTATATAAGGCGACAGGGAGGGTTATATTACTCCACGGTAGCGAAACTTGTCCGCTCAGGCCAGAGGACGTGGACCGTTCTCAGGTATTTGAACAGCGATGTCTGCCTTCAATCGCTCGTATCGGGTGGCGTCAACGAGTTGGCAACGGGGAGGTTAAAAAGCGGGTATTTGCTAGTTTGTCAAGCGGGTTATTTTGTTTCATCCTTACATTTGCATAAAAACAGAACTGGGGAGTTAACACGTGATGCCAGCTAGTCGTCTGCCGCACCGAACACTTTCAACGTTGTGGCCAACTGGCATAGGGTTTGAAGTGAACAGATGGTGACCTGGCGTAAATAATTGAAGTCGTCCACTGAGTGGTTAGCCACTATAGGTCGGGTTCGTCTCCCTGGTTGGTACCTCCGCAGATCACAGAGTCGGTGATTGGAGACCTTAAGTAAGATGGCAGCTAACCGAGCTCAGTGGCATGAATATTGTCATTGTTTAGCCGAGTTGTCTGTTAAGTAAGTGCACTTAGTGACGCGGGACAGTGAAAGCCATAAGGAAGCTGTCTTGCTGATAACGCCTTATCTTCACTTACAGCTCGGTTGTTTGTTTGCAAGATGTAGGCGCCTTGATGTTGTATGTTTGAATGTAGACGTAGCTATTTTTAGTAGTTAGGCCTCCTCCCCTTCTTTTCTTCTTCTTCCCATATAGGGTTTTTTCCCTTCGTGGTTGTGTGACAGTTAAGCATCAGTGTGAACCACTGGTGTATTGCTGTCTATGATAATGATGATGATGATATCGACTTTGAGGCGTCAGAGAGTACGTCTTCTCATCGGTCACTGGGTATTTCGTTCGATTTCGAAGCAATCTGGATCATGCTCCACAGTGTTCCGTTGTGATACTCAACCTGACGGTTGCCCTAAGGATCGTTCTGTTGGTTGCGATCATTTTTTCCTGAAGAAACGACTGTAGTCCGCGGGGCACGAAAAAACTACGTCAGTCTGAATGGATGTATGCGGGCATACTTAGTATAGCAAAACAGCTGACAGGTATTGAGCCACTGTTTCAGCCTACAGATCTCGACAGGCGAAGGCAAACGGAAAACATGAGTATTCATCAACTAAGGTAAACGGTTATTTATTCGTAGTTGCCGAGGGCTCTTTGAAATCAATTCTAAATCAACTGTTGGAACGGATGTACTATACCGTGCGGGAGACGCCGAGATGACAAAGAGATTCATGAGGTTCCTTTGGCTCAGTTACGAATAGGGCTCCACTGCAACTACGAGAGGGCAAGTCTGTGGCTGGGTTTCCTCTTTCTAGCTTGTAAGTGACGTAAAAACGGCGGGATGACAATTCCACCTTCTACTTCTAGATCTTGTCACCTTTCACTCCCCTATGCCGAACGTAGGTATAAGAAGAAGGATGCAAAGTTGCTACTACGTCAAGTATCAAATGAAACCCAAGTGCGCTGTCTAAAACGAATGCTGGTGAAAAGTAATCCGCGTTCGGTGCGCAGTTGCCACAAACTTCTCACGTTATCCGAGTGATGTGATGCCGACCTAAACCTCCCACCTAAACGAGAATCGGTGTCGTTAAATCGATCGATCTGAGCTTTGTATCCTCGATCAAACTGATTATACTAGAACTGTGTTGGCTTAAGGATGGTAGCTAGATCCGAGTTAAAGGCTTCCTTGGAGGCATCATTGGTGCAGTCGTTTAGAGCATAAACAAACAGTGGATAAATAATTGAAGATTTGGTGTCTAAAGATGACCGTAACCGAACCTGCCGGGCAAACTGCACAGAGACCACTATCAATTGAAATCTAATTCACCAATGCGTTGGTTATGTCAATAACTCTAGCTTGGTGTGAGGCGTGCACCATGGAACCACCTCTAGTGTACAACCAATGTCAAGCAGACTTTACGGGTTCCTTCAGTTCCGCACATTGAGTGTTATCTTAGATCCCGCAATAAAACAGACTTTTGTTGAGTTCACCGCCTGAACGGGTCAGTCTGCTAACTTATCCGTTTCGGAGCGAGTGTTAAAAATACTCTCATTAACTCATACTCTGGGCTTAAGTAAGGGGCGACGCAAACGATGATAAACGAAGTTTACTGGCCTGGCGTTACTATGGTTGGCTGTTTTTTTACGAAATCTGTATACCAATTACCACAACGGACGCATCTGCCTTTTGTCTGGCTGCTACTTTTTGGCTATTCCTATACTTAAGTGCTTGTATTACATTTTACGTATCTTCTCAGTTTGGGTCTTGTCATTGCAGTCTCTGTTTATTTTCCGAGAGATAAGGGCTTTCTTTTCGTGCTAACCAATCCATTTTCTAATCAGCATTGGTCGACCGGGTACAAAGACCTCATCCACACACCTACTGGGTTTACACTAGATATGTGATGTGTGGATGGAACCGCAAGTGGTGCAGCGCAAGCTACTTGGGGTGATGGTTTGAAGCGCAGGCGTCCTCTGGCTTCGGTCACTGTGACAGGCTAATCCGAACCGGATGCTGCCAACCATACCAGTTACCATCATTGTTAGAAAGAACCTTAGGGCCAAATTGAATGAAGCGATGGGCGAGGGGTCAACAGTATTGTTCTCGTCTGTTCATTCTGCTGTATATGACAGATGGGGCGATTCGGTTTATGCTGCCAGAATACCGATGCAGTTTGGAATTTGTGGTGCTACGTGTATCCGTTTTTTTATATGAGCCGAGACACTATCAGAACAGACATAAATGGGTCAACAGTTGGAATTCTCAACCAACCCTCAAATTTCCGACCTGGAAGACCAGGAAACTTGTTCGTCAGATATCTACTCGTTGGCTTACCTATCACGAGTGCTGCTGTCAGTGTGATAATTGCCCGCCTTGTTTGGCCCATTAGGCCGTCGAGATGCACCAATCCCTTTAAATGTTGTTGTTTGTGGGCACCCGGGTGCTACCAAACCCTGGTGGCTGAAGATATTTACACTGAGCTACGGAACGGCGTTTTGTGCTGTTCATTGTCAAATCAAACTATTAATTTCACGAAACCCATTTAGTCGGCCCCACTCAAAAAGAGGCCTTTGGTCCAGACATTCTAGTGTAGCGATCAGATGAGCTTATATCCATAAGTCTTATGGGCTCCATAAATTCCTAGTAGTTTTTCCTTTTCTCCATACACTTGTGTCCTTGCATTAATATGTCATTCCGTGTCTGTTGATGTCCGAATCAAGTCTGAGCCAAGATAACAATGTGTGCGACTCAAAGCTGAAAAGATAAGTATGTACTAAGCGCGATTTTCTCTCGTTTTAAGGCCGAACAGTAGTGCATATTTTTGTTATCACCGCTCCACTTTCTTAAATTACTTTAGTAGGTACAACATTAAAAAATATATATATTGTGTATGGACTGTTGTTTGATGTTCACATAATGTGGATGAAATCGTGATCTGAGTTAGTTTGCTAGCCTGTCTGTTGACTATTGGAATTGTCCTGTAACCCACGGAACGTGAATCGTGTACTCCTCTGTTCAGCGGCTATTCTAAGTACTTGTATGAAAGGTTGATTGTCATCCTATATCACTCAAATTACAGAATATCCTTATGGCGCTCTTTCTGATATGGAAGCTTTCGTCATGTTTATTAAATCCCACTTCGTCCCCATATCTGTTTATCAAGGGATTTTAAAGTTACTGATGAGTAGTAGGGGATTTTGATTTTCATATAGATTGAACATCACCCACAATTGATCGCAGCTGTCGCATTCCCATAAACTTTCCAGTCGTCCCCTTTCGAAAAAAAGCACTTGACTCGAGTTTCGCTCTCATTAGAGTTCGTCAGCAATGCATATCATCGCCACTGCCGGGACTTGAACCACGGACATGTTGTTCATGAGGCAACCGTGTTTACCTCTGCGCCATTGACCTCACATTAGGCACGACCGAGTTATCATATGAGAAAGCTCATCCACTTTCGCTTGTGAATAATGGTCAGGTTGCCCGATCGCCTCGAGAGGAGACACAGTTACTGTCTGTTAACTCCAATCGATGACCCCTCGACTAGGACTTCTCTGCAAGTTGAAATCACAGAAATCATTGACTTGTTGAGCGGTATTTGATTACTGATGAGTAGTAGGGGATTTTGATTTTCATATAGATTGAACATCACCCACAATTGATCGCAGCTGTCGCATTCCCATAGACTTTCCAGTCGGCCCCTTTCGAAAAGAAGCACTAGACTGGAGGTTCGTTCTCATTACAGCTCGTCAGTAGTGCATATCATCGCCACTGCCGGGACTTGAACCACGGACATGTTGTTCATGAGGCAACCGTGTTAAAGTCTAGGTTAGAGTCAGCAACATTGGTGTTACATATCAGGTTTTCCATTTAACTACGGTTCTATCATTTATGGACGGTATTATTGTTCTACCGATTTACTGGACCTACTTTACTTCACGAGTTATATGGATTGTTTATGGACTGATCCGAGGCTGGTGGTTAGCTTATCTTCATAGTCCAATCCTCGTCGGTGATTTATAGTAACAATTTCAGTGTTTGAAGACAAGGTGTATTCTTTATTCGACATAAAACCTGTTGAATCACGTGAGATCTATATATCATTGAATGGTCATTTGGCACACAGGGAACCAAACTTCACTTTCTAGTCTTTGACGTGTGATTGGCTTGCGATAATCTCAGTATGAGGCTCAGCACTTACTGTGCTGTTGATTCTAATCTCAGCTTGACTGTTTTCAGATCGTTGCAGAAAGTGATGCTAATTGAAACTATTTTAAAAAATATGCTTAGAAACATTCCGTCCACGTATTTTGCAGGTGGTCACGAAGAAAACAATTATCATCTTCGATAGGACTATATGGGTGGTTGGCACTAATCCTCAACTGCCATACAACCAGGGGAAAGAGAGCAATTCATAATGTGAAGCCAAATTAAAGGGAAGCATTGCCACATAATGCACGAAAACTATGTCTAAATTTTGTCATCGAGGTACTTGTATCTCGGACACAGGCAGCCTGATTGCTTGTAAGGGTTAGACGGCTCCGTTGTTGCTTTCGCTGCTCCGTTTTATCAATTTGACTTACTTCACAAACGAAGCTACTGATAATCTCACCCACTCCGGTCAACTTCCAACACTCCTAACTTCCCCAGTCTGACTTAGTGAGTCGCAGCGGCTCTATCTGGGAGGGTAAACACGATCTATCAGTTGCTACTAATTTATACTGAGGGATTTCAATTTTATACTGCGTGATGCCCTTGTTGCGACATACAAGGCCATATGCCATACTGTCGGCCTCCAAAACCGAGCGAGCAGTTGTGGTATGTCGGGTTAGAGGCTACAACTGCATGGCCAATAGACGGGAGTCGTAATCGCCGAGCCATTTTGTGCGTCAGTACTAAAGGTATCAATCACCGTTATAACGTTTGTTAAATGTTTTCGAGTATCGTGCAAAGGCTGTCAACGTGTAAAGCGGCTGTGTGGTGGATGAAACGTACTCTAACAATTTGAATACTGACGCTTTTGCTTTGTCACTACTGTTTATTGATAAACTACAATTTCTATTTTCTTTTGAGCTTTTCGTCCATAATCAGAAATCCTCAGGATCTTTTGCACGTGATTCAACAAACACAGTATCCTTCTTTTCGTAACTTCTGTATTTCTGCGATTTCGCCTGCTTTTATTATCCGTCTCAGTTCCTACTCCGGTCAAAAGCGGTATGCTTCCCTCGATACACTGGACTATTGAGCGCATCGTAGCTGTGAGTATGCTTCCTCTGTATCCAATCGCCTTATATGTGGACGGACCGGCCATGAACTTCATTGTCGTTTCTTCAGTTAGCATGCATGTCTATTGGTGAGTTTCATTCACATTAACCCTACAGTGTGTGTAAAGATTCTACTGATTATTTTCGTTGATGCCTCCCTAGTTCTACCAGATTAGTTGACTGCTTTTGCATTCGGTTAATTGTGACTTAGCACCATAGCCTGATATTTCAACTTGCACACGCTAATGGTGTGTGCGCGTGTGTGGTTTCACTTGTTCTGCTGAGCTGTTCATGGACTATCAGATTGTTAAACCAGCTTGGGCCAGAACATCGTTACTGTTGTTGTCACCAAGTTGTCTGGACTAGTAACTTTTCCAGTTATACCGCTTGCTTACTATCACCGTCATCGTTGATAGCAATACATCAATGTTTCTCACTGGCACTTGACTACCATATAACGGTGAAGATGAAAAGCAAGCCGTAGCCAGAAAAGAGAAAAAACGGGAGGAGAGGGAAAGGGACCTAACAACAACTCATTCAGCATTAAGGTGCCTACACCTTGCCAACAAACAACCAAGCTATAAGTGAAAAGTCAGGCGTCACGGCCTTCACTGTCCCGCGTCATTGGTTGTACTCAATTTACAGACAACTCGGCTAAACAATGACAACATTCCGTCATTGAGACGGATTAGCCACCATCTCACGGCGACATTCACGCGGTTGAGGCCGATTTACCGCCATCTCACCTAACGTCTCAAGCCACCGACTATGTTAGTCGCGTGGTCCCCACCTCGGAAAACGAACCCGACCTATAGTGGCAAACCATTTAGTGAACAACTTCCTTTTTTTGTGAGGTCATCGTTTGTCCTCCTCGCACGTTACTCTAGTGAGGCACGGCATCAGCAAAAAGTGACTGGTGTGGTAAACGACTGGCTGATATCTTTGGTACATGACCTAGACCGGTTGGAAGATGATTGGCCTCTTTTTATGGCAAAGGTGTTTGTTTTGTTTACTATGTAGGGACTCACGCGTTCACGTTTGTAAACAATGTTGCACTCCCTGAAATTTCTATTTCCCGTCGATAAGCCTAGGCCCACTACACAAGCCTTTCGTGTTTTTGCACGTGTTTACTGCCGATTTTTTGTCTTTACTGGTTCATATGCTTTGAATGTCTCTCGGATATTAATCTACAGGGGTCTTGACGGAGTGATCAGAGATTATGCCTTCGAACGTCGTTACGGGCCGGCTCTGATGCCCGCCCTACGAACTATTTGGGCGATGTTCTGTGCCACCGGTTTTGCCGGATTACTCTATTTCAACTACAACGATGTTGGATTCATCACTGCAGTGAAAAAACTATGGGCATTGTAAAGTATTGCATGCGTTGTATTTTTGTTTCGTTTCATTTTTAACATTTTGGAGTTTCTGGTTTAGAGAAATCTAATATAGCACACGTCTTGTGTCAATTTGTGTGTTGATTTTCTTTGTCTCGTCCGCCAAATAAACCTAGTTTCATACAATATACTTTCTCATTGTTTTTCTTCATCAAGCTCACGCGTTATTTTTGCGTGCTTACTCGTTTCATCTCGTCTGTTCCACAGATGACACGACTGGTAGGATTTAACTGTCCACGGTCATTTGAGCTAGTTCGAATGGCAGCAGTGGGGTCACAGATAATGTTTAGTTTCGCGTACAATGTCAGAATCAATAGCGACTACCTCTCTCTCTCACTCTGCTTTCGTTTAAACTCGAAATCCATCATTAATATACACAGTGGAGTTTTTCCAGTTGGTTTGCTTATAGTGCGTTAACACACTATCACGTTCGAGGGTTCTTATTTTCTTATTATACGGGTTCATATATCCAGACGATGCCCAGCCAGCCTATGGTCCAATATGTTAAATGACCGCAATCACTGTGGTTTCATACTTTAATCGAAGTAACTCATAAGAGGTATTGGGGTGAATCGGAGATGGTAAATTCTCTTTGGATTTTTCCTATCGAAGTATGCTACTGTTGACTAAAGATGATTTCCATCCCGTGCACAAATTTGAGGCCTCTGGGGACAGCTCTTGTAATAGTATTATGACAGAAAAATAACGGGAAGTTGCTTTATTTTGTGCCAACTGTTATCACCCCATTAACTGGGCTTTCATTTTCCGGTTTGCACTGGTAGCGACCGCTCGGGTTGGACATAGTTATTGTACAAATGCTTTCTGGTGCTTCTTCACAAATCAGTATACCACAACAGGTAATTTTGTTCCTGCTTTGAATACACATCAGGTAGAGTTGGCAACATCGAGGTTCGGTCTAGCAGCCTTGTGGTTAGCTGGAGCTTCTTTTCGCCTATGTTTGCCCTAGTGATTAGTACAAACAGGTCATGATATGTGTGGTGCCCATAGGAACAGTGAGATTTTAATATTTTGCTATCTTAACTCTCATCTCTTGTGATATTCATAGTACTAGTTGTTTCTGCCTGATGGTTTCAAGAGGCCGGTTGTGGAATGTTGATTCGGAGGTGATAATCGGAGAATCCTTATAACGAACTGCTCTGCTAGCTTTAAGATAGTAAATATTTAGTCGTTTGTGAACGTACTTACTTGTTCAAGCTTGTAGGCCAACTTAAATTTGGGTTGTACCTTGGTGATCATGATATCTTTTAACTCTCTGGTAATAGAGTCATGAATGAAAAAATCTTTAGCAAATTAGCTCACAAGGTGTTCGTTTCTGGATGTGAGCTATGAAAGCCCGGCTGACCTCGTTGAGTAAAGTTGAGAGATGTCATTTGATCGAGTTATTGCTTCACGACCTTTTGTATGAATCTCTAACCGATAGTATGCCGCATCAGTTGTGACATTGAATGTTTCAGCTACCGTGTGCAATGGCTCGATCGGCAGTATCGTCTTACTCAGTTCGGGTTAAGCATGTACATCTAATAAAAAACTACTCATCCCTCAGTTAGATCAGCAGACAACCGTTACTAAGGTTGTCCATTGTAATTTGAACGCAGTTTGTCATTTAGCGTGTGTTCTAAGGTTCAATCTTCTACACATGCGTTGCTTCTGTATACGGTTCTTCGCAACTGCTACTTGAATGCTGTAGCCTCCACCAAAGTCAGTGGGTCGATGGTTTTCTTGATACGGAAGATGTGGTGTCTAATAACCCATACATGAATCGATTACCGCTCACAGCGGTTGATTCGAACAAGAACTTTGTGTGCACTGAGTCGGTTTGAGCAGCACTAAGATTGGAGTACGTGTCAGCAGTCCTCACTGAACTCCAGTATTAAACAACGATTGTTATGGACCGTGTGACACCGCACTTATCTTTTTCACCATTAGACTAGTGTTCTAACTTGTTGAGTCTAGTTTAGGACTTTACATTCGAGCTGTTCTCTGAAAGGAGTCGGGGGGGGATTATACATGCGGTTTTTATTTTGTTATACGGTTGGAACCGTGGCCTGTTTGTGACGAATGTATGAGCACGTTACCAATTAGCCCGCATCAAATGGGATCACTGCGCTGGAAACGCGGTCGTTCGCCAACGTATACATTGGTCCCTTCTGACCAGTTGGTCAACTAATCACGTTGCACAGTCCACGGTTACTATTTCACGTAATTTGTGTACCATTTGAGCGTTGCATACTGTGACCACCAACAGTTGGGTAAGACCGCGTAGTGGTCAAACAGCTGCGTGGTCATGAATCCTGATGACATTATTTTTGTGATTAAAGAGGGTGGGTGTCGATTATCGTGTTAGGGGTCTTGTGATCACTCAAATCGCTTGTCAGGGACGTTGTCCGAGACAGCAGTTTATCGCACCTTATGGCCTGCTTCCATCCACAAAGTTTCTACTCATTTTTTCTTGTCTCGTTTTTATTCACTTACGGCTCGGATCTCAGTACATGATGGTCAGGTCTATTGCCATTTTAAATGAAGTAAATGGTCATGTAACGTGGTGCCGAGCAAAATATAGCCGATTTCGACTGACTTTTACCCTTGTTTGTCTTCTAAAATAATAGTGGATCTGTCAATGCACGCCCGCCACTCAAATGATCAAGAAAAATCGATCCATAACTCCCGGAAGTACGGAAACTTAGGAGATACATAACTATTTGTTTCGAAATGGTTTGTTGCTGATGATGACTGAAGATTGTATAGGAACACTGACTCCACACACGTTTCCGATGGTAAGTGGTTTCTTTACGTCAAATGAAGTGCACATACTAACCGGATCACTTTGTTTGTGGGATACTTATTTGATTGAACGTTTCTGGCACGGGTTAGGGCACACAACCAGATGGGACTGGGACGTTGAAATTCCATTCCTGCTCAATATGTATTGTATGCTGTATGAATAAAAATATCCTCACTTACACTGAAGACTTCGTGAACAGCTTAAATAGGTGTTAATACGTTTTTTTTTGAGACCACTATTGTGGTCAAACTAGGTAGGTATATTCAACAACGTTTGAGGATACTTTTCCGGCGGACAATGTGTGTCAGACGATTCGGCAAGTACGCTGGGAGTGGCCATTTTATAGTGTGTTGGAAACTAACGATAATGAAGGTGATACAAAGATATGAGGGGTCTTTTGCAAATGTCTTTGTAGTTTGATCGGTTTTGAACTGGTCTATCTCGATGGTTTCATCTTTTTTCACGACGATGTGAACGTGGTATGTCCGAATGGATAGATTTCAGTGATGTTTGTTCCGTTAGTGAAGATATTTCGCAGTCTCTTTTTTCGAAATGTTTATCCTACCTCAATTTCATGTTAAGAATGAGGTTATGCAGAATTGTCGGTAGTGTACGTTTTTATTCCACAGGCAATTTCAAATACAGTGTAAGCTGCCAACGGCTTTGTTCTGTTTTGAACTGTCATGAGGTCGACTTCAGAATCCATGTCCGTCGTCCAAGTTGTCTTCTCTGGCTTGAATGCACACTACCAGACAACCTTTTTCTATGAAATAAAAACCAAAAGCGGGTTAAATATTTCCAGCGCAATAAAAGTGTTAGGATTTTGACCGGTTTTTTTAATTAGGGTGAGTGACTACTACTGTCTATGCAAAACGTGTGTGGGCTGGTCAGCAAATGTTCGATTTCTTGTTTTTATAACACTAGACGTTTTCTGCCAACGGTGACCACTAGATTCATCTTGAGAAACTTCTTCCGGTAAACAGTTAGAGGTTATGATTGCGTGAAATCGTTATCACAATCAATTGGGATCATTGAACAAATGCACTGTAAGAATGCCTTTGTCTACCTTCTGTGCATGGTATCAGCGAGTCACTATTGAGATGGGTCTCCGCTTGCATTTTCGGGGGTCACTGCTGTTCTCTAGGTGAACGGTTTAGGGGATAAATTGTTGCGGGACCGTCGATAACGGTCATCACTAGCTTGTAACTCTCGGGTAAGTTTTGCACTGGTATCCCTAGTGGATATCTGTGGGATCTGGCTTTATTAGTTAAAAAAACTTCGTCTTCTTTAGGTCAGTTAACGAAGTTGATCCGCCCACACCATTTATAGGGCTTGGTTAAGTTTTTTTGTTTGTGCCGGAGGACCATCCCAACCAGGTTTGCTAATTGGACGTTTCCTGACTCTTAAAAAGCTTGCATGGAGAGAAAAACGTGAACAGTAAATATACATATAGAAGAGGTGACAACTTTGTATATGCATACAGGTCAGTGATTGCTACACATTACCACGTCTGTGAGCCATTTTAGTCAGTGATGTCTCAACCTTGTTTAACGGGGGGATCAAGGCCTTCGTCACTTTTCTACGTCATTACCTGGCATTTTTGCTTTACCTCACTATCAGCAGCTACTGTGAGCAGGGTGGTATGACGGGTGCTTCATTGTTTTGCGGGATGCTCAGTCCAGCCAACGCTTACCACATTTTCTTAACGTGGGTTATTAGTTGCGCGCTTTGAATCTCCACAAGTACATGATGTAGATTGTTGTTGCTCTCTCATCTGACCCTGGTCTGATACGCCCTCATGTTTCCGAATAACTCACTGGAAGCCTAAGTTATGGCCACGTTGTGTCTGGTCTCAAACAAATGTCTGACTGTTGAGGGGGTTGGGTTTTTTCCCAGTTGGTAATCTCTCGCTGTGCACGTAACCACTTTGTTCGCCGAGTCGGGCGTCTGATAGAGCCCTTTTGGTAACCAAATGAAAATCCGTAGATCGCGTTGGATGTAACCGAATCATCTCAGTTACCCCTCCTGACAGACAGAAAGCAACGTTATGCCCTAACAGACGTAGTTGAACTGCATAGTGTGTTCTGTACATAGTATGTAAACGTTCCATTTACTCGGTAGGCAGATCGGTCATGTATGGGTCTTCTAATTAAACCAGTTTTTTCGATAAGGTGCTATCTATGGTATCGTTTAACAGTTGGAATCCTTTTGGTAAACCTCTCATGATAGCCATTTCTTCTCAACTTAGTGGAGAGTGCTGTGCTTTATTTCGGCGATGTGTTCTCTACAGATGGGCGGACTCTGTCAGACACAGTATGTGTAACACTTTGCTCGGTTTATAGGGATCCAACATTCTGGGATCATATTGTTCAGATCTACAAAGGCCTATGTTATACAGTCTATTGGAGCGTTATCAATTAGATGTGTCTGCCCACCCTTTTGTATTCACAGTACGACTGCCGTGGTGAGTATGTGATTGACCGAACTGGACATGTTCAGTTAGCCACGGCAACTTAGTCTGGAAATCCGCTGTTTAGTTTATTCGTGTATAGTTGAAAATTGTCCAACTCTCTAGTTAGTTCAGTGCATATTCCCCATAACCGGATTACGTGCTCGTGTGCGTTTAGATTGTCCGAAATATTGTACCAGTTAACGTGAGATGGAGCGTTTGTTCCTTAGTTATCAAATCGCTCTAAGGGAGCTAATTTTCCTAAGCAAATGTGATTGGAAGAGTTAGTCTGGTTCATAAATTTGAACATACCGTTAAGGTGAAGGACACTAGCAGATACAAACAATTCCTACCGCTTCTTCAGTACCAAACTACAATAGCCAGGAATATCTGTAACACTAGTTGGGTTCGCGTTGTAAAAATAAAACACCAAATGGGATGGAAGACACCGCAAAACTATTAGACCCATAGGAGTCTAAGTCTTACGTACAATCGTTTTTGTACACAACACTGACTAGAGACAGCTAGTCTTGAGCACCTCAGCGAAACGCCACACTATTAAGTGTTTCTTACGTTTCGCTGAGGCTTTCTCGATTAGCCGTCTCCAGCCAGTGGTATCTGTACAAAAAAAGTCGTACGTAAGCGTTAAACTCCCATAGCTCTGATAGTTTTACGCTGACCTCCGCCCCATTTGCTGTTTTATTTCTCCACCTCTCAGACAACATTTCTCACTCATACCCTCATCAGATCTTCATATGTTCATCCGACCCAACACAATTCCGTGTAACTCGTTAGGTTTCTCAACAAACCTCACTACAATCGATGCTCGATTGTGTTTCCAGAAGTTGGACGAGTGACAAAGTTTCTCTGAACACGAGGTAGTGATGATCCAATCCATGTATTAGCTATTCTATCGGTATACCGAATTGAGTGAGCTGGTATTTCTTGATCACACCTCTGGTTGTTGAACTTAAAAGGGCTTATTACGGGGACGTTCGGTACAAATACGGAACTGTTAGTGGTTTTAGAGTCAGGTGACCAAGCGAAGGTAACATGTAGGAACTAGTTAAGAAAGGTGATTGAATGAACGATGATTGGTAATCACAGATCGCGTGGACGATATTTTAACGAGATGGACTAGGAAATCAGTTTGCTTACTCCAGAAAACCGGTTACTCAGTTATTTTAACGTCTGTAAGCGTACAACGGATGTGAGCAGGCGTAACGCAATGTGTATACAATTGGCCTATCAAGTTCATGCAGGCTGATTATGGCAAATTGTCTTGTCCAGTATCCTTTGCGTTTAACTTTAAGACTTTCGCGTGATTTACTCGTTTACATTACTCCTCTAGGCTGACTAACTGATGGCATCCGCCTCTCTTACGAGTCGATTTGTTACTGTAACAGATGAATTGAGAGCTTGGGCTTCGGAGACCAACAATATCACATTTAACGCAGTGTTCACCTGCCGAAGCTCCAGCAAAGTTTCATTCCGCAGGATCGGATTGTACAGCTACAGAAGAGGTTGTAGATATGCTCCAAGAGTTCAGTTATTCATTGACTCTAAGACTAATGCAACAATCACACCATTAGCATGCTCACCTGGAAGTACCATAATCTCATTGAATTTCGTACGAATGCGCAATACCACAAGTTCATCACGAGGATCCAGATCACGCACAACATGTTCCGTGATCGATCGCAACTCATCCATGTGTCTGGTATACTGGAGTGATGTGGAGTTGTCCATGTTGGAACGAACCGGATTGCCTTCAGCATTCACCAAAATCAGACCTTGCACATTTTTGTGATTCTGAATCCTTTCGATTTGCTGTGCTATGTCCGTGTTATCTTCCATCACGCTGTTGAAATTGGCCATTTCGCCTCAACTAGTCACGACTAATACGTTTTATGTCAGAAAGGTTGCTCTCTAGGCCTTATCGATCGACTGCAATTCGAACTATTGGTGCAGTTAAACGTATCAGACGAGGAATCAGGGAGCGTCTGGTGAAAACAAAAATGTGCACATTGTTGTGTAAAAATGAATTAAATTTCCCAATGGTTTGGTAACTTTTGATATCCCTCAACATTAGGGGCACTTTAAAATCAATGACCCATAGAAGGATGAACGTTCAGGCCATTCCACATATTTTTTTACAAAGCAATCTTCTACAAACTTGTAACAGTTATTAAATGAACGCCCACAAATATAAAAGATCATTCCAAATCTTATTGAAGAGTACGTGATGGATCAAGACATTTTAGGTCCAGATCAACTTTATGTTCACTTGTTCTACTGAAGCAGGACAAATTTACCACATTGTAAATCGTCAACTGACTGATGAGAACAGCTGTAAAAACGTTTAAACTTCATTAACATTATGGAAATGTTTCTAGCCTCTTATATTGTTAGTCAGCAAAAGAAGTTTACCTGACATAAATCAGACATTCGCAGTATCGGGAGGGTAAGACATGCTGACCTTTCTCCAGCTTTGTAAATCAACTTGTGTAGTGATGGTGAGCAAGCTCATTACACTACTCACACTACTACTCAGCATTGAGACATGAGCATGCGTTTGAATATTGAAGTAACGGGAAGAAAAATACAAGTAACATTGGAGTGCAGTTTGGCATGAAATGATTCTGTATACATACAGGAACTAGGCATTGGTAACCGTTGTAACCGTGACATCCTGCGATCACTGTTATATGCAGATGAGTACGTTGAAGCTCACACTCCATGTGTTGGTTTTCCGAATAAACAATCCTCACGCCGTTCGTGTTCTTGGCTAACAACAGTTGGTACCGTGACCAGAATTTTAGGATGAAAATCTCGCAGCCGCAGCAGTGAGGGGATCGGGACGTCCGGAGTTTCCTAGAGGATTGCGAGGCATGGCAGAGGTGGTCGGAGACAAGATCGACTGGCGAATCTGGCGGCCCTGTGGATGCTGCTCAAAGGCAGAGCGAAGGGGCCGTGCAAAACTGAGCTGGATTGCTGCGGAAGCGCTGATCGCCGGGTTCAGTAGTCCCAGCGACTACCGAGAGGCAATGAAGCGGTTCTAGAGAGCCCGCCTTGTACTAAGAGACGGCGCTCTCGTTCACGCCGTGTCACTGTGGGTGGCGTTGTCAAGAGCCCTTCTGCAAGTGGACCAGAATTCTGAAAATCGCATGCTGACCGGTTGCCGCCAGCAGTCCGGGATCAGCTTAAGGTTGCTCTCATTGCACATCCAATGATGTTGGGAAGGTTGACCGATGTGGCTCGACAATTGCCAACAAAAAACTGCTTGACAGTCAACGAGTTGGAGGCAAGCGAACCAAGTGAACTGAATGACCTTTGAAGCGCAATGGGAAAGTTGATTCAAAGAGTAGTGGCCTTGAAGAAGGGGGAGAGCCGTGACGACATATGCTACAGGTGCTACAGATGTGGACACTGGCGAAGAGTTTGCTCACTTGGCAAGGAAAAGCCATACTTAAATAAACACTTCATTGATTGTCTTTCGTCTGGGAAGCGAGATCCTGTAATAGGAGCAGTTGTTAAGACGACAATTCAGGCTAGGTTAGAAATTAATGGTAGCTCAGAGTGCTGTTTGATTGACATTAGGGCCGCGATTGCATTGGTCGGGCCGAGGCCAGGAAAGATTACTCAGCCGTGTACGATGGTCGTTCGAACAGTCGGTGGGTTTACTCTCATAGTTAGTGGCCTGGCAAAATATGATGTGCGAATCGATGGTCACGTGGTCAAACAACCTTTTTATCGTTGCCCGCGACGCACGGCAGACTATATTGGGAGCGGATTTTCGTGACCGCGCTGAGGCCATGATTGATTTGAAGCATGATAAACTCGTAACGAAGTATGGGGTGGTTCTGTTAGTGAGAAAGCGTAAATCACAGCTTGGACGAACTAAAACAAACGCACTCAGAGTGATACCAACCTGTGACGGCCGGTTGCTGAATGAAGTGGTACGCAAATTCCGAGAGTTGTTCATTACGGATCAGGACCCGTATGGCTATTGTGACTTCGTTGAACACAAAATCTCCACCGAGCCGAAGTAATTTTGACCAATCGGTCCCAGAAGAATTCCACTACACCTGCAGCCAGAAACTGAACTACAAGTGCTAAAAGAAGAAACCATTGAAGAGGCTAATAGCCCGTTCAATTCTCCCGTCTTGCTGATGGAAAGCCTAATGGGAAATCTTGATTTTAAGTCGACTTCAGACGGCTTAACGAGATTACTGTCAATAAATCGTAGCAGTCCCAGCAGTGGCAGAGATTTTTGGAAAGCTACAGAACGCCAGGATATTGACAGTGTTGGACTTGCGGTTCGGATATTAGCAGGTTCCAATCAAGCAGTCGGACTGAGACAGAACAGAGAAAAACAGCATCGCTTGAAGCGTATGCCGTCTGGACTGTCAGGTATCTCACGTTCAGACGGTTGATACTCAATGTGCCGGACGGATTACACAATATTACTGTCTATGGAGACGATATCGTCATCTACAGCGCCAACGAGGCAGAACATACGGTACGTGTTTCGGTTTTGTTACAAAAGATTGCACAAGCCAACCTACGGATCAAAAGTCCAAAGTCGCAGCTTGCGAAACAAACGGTGGTGCTACTCGTTCACGAGGTCGGTCAAGGTGAGGTCCAACCACTGTTCGAAAAACTGATGATGATCGAAGGTACTCCAGTGCCAACATCGCAGAAGTCATTACGACGGTTTCTCGGTCGCGTTGGGTTTTATGGTCGCTTTATCTAAAAACTCAGTGACCTCACAGCTTGGCTCCTTGATGTTACTTGCTTGAATTTATTTTTGTAGTTAGACACAGGTTCCTCTCTTTCTTCTTCCTGGTGTAGCGAAAAGTCGTCCAATAAAGCACAATCTTTATTGTCGAACACGCTAGTTACCATGCTACAGGCGCGCTCGCGTTTTTGAATCACAATTCCAGTTCGCAACACGCCTCGGTTTCCGCTCACACGTCGTGTGCACTTCTGCCCGGTTTATGTCTGTGATCGGCGTCGTCTATCGGGCGGTTTTCCGCCTACCATTCTTCATCTGTTGGTCCGATTTCGTTGAGCGATGGCTCGTCCGGTCGCCCGTGTTGTCCTCCATCTATCCACTATGGGTTGCACCGTACTCCACGGGAGTGTCGAGATATTCCTGTGAGTGTTGGAATAATCGCGCCTCCGATTTGGTCGTCCATCCTATTTTGCCTGCCATGTCTCACCCGTTGGTCCGATCCGGTCGAGCGATGACATCCGATTGCCTCCGTTGTCCGCTATCCGCTCGTTGTGAGTTTTTGGACGTAACTCCCCCCGTGTCGAGGTATTCCACTAAGTATTGGAATGCTCACACCTCCGGCCTGACAATCCACCACACTCGCCTCTCCTTTAAGGAATTTGCCGCGATTGTGCCGAGGTTCCAGGTGTACCGCATTGATCCATCGCCCACGAGGACCTTGGTTGATCTGGAAGCTCGTATTGTTGCAGTTCGTGATGGTAAATGGTCCACTAGGACGTAATTTTTCATGGTTGTATGACTGAAATATCGGAGAAATTGCTTTGACGTTGAATGCCCCGGTATGGACATAGTCGTTTCTGGTAGTTAGGTTTCTGTTTTTCTCCTTTTTCTTGGTTAAGGTTTGCTTTTTCTTCATGATTGTCTACATTTTATATGTTTTCGACTAATGAGGGTAAACAAATTGTTAACATGTTTTCTCTCTATTCTGATGAGGTGGTTAAAAGAAGCTCTGTATTTCAGAGCACTTCAGTCGATCTCAAGGTTTTCCACATTTTGTACGTTTATTGGCAAGAGGCTTCATTCTGATTCGGAATGAAACCACTTATGATGAGACTTGAATATAAACTAGGTTGCCTACTACCCAAACCGACCTTCCTTCTAGTTCCATTTAACAGCTCAGAATAGCACGTAGTTGAATCACAGTCTGGGAGATTTAGGTTGCATCAAGATGCTATAGTATCGGTCACCTGAGACACTTCAAGTCACAGTATGTCCACAAACGTAACCATATTGCATATATTAATGGTTTTACTCTGCGCTGTAGTTTAGACGTATGTTCGCTGGTAGGATTTCTGTTATCAGGGATTGAAAAGTGGAGAGTATTTGATGGACAATATTTCAGTTTTCTCGCAGGTTTATGAATTGTATTGAAAACAGGTTTGTGCGTGCATTGTCGCAGAAGTGTTTTGCGTTTACATAAATCATGTTTAGTTTGAGAGTTTCTCGCAAAAATTCCCATTGAATCATAGAACAGTAGAAGTGACGAACAATTGTTTTCGATAATTCATCATCAGATCAATACAATTATATAGATTCAGCAAAATAAAAAACAGTGTGTACACAAGACAAAGAGGTTTAGCAGAATGTCATTGGATCAAGCAGAACGTTACAAAATATCCAGGCTTGCATAGGTCAGTCACTCAGGGAGCAAATCACCAGTGTTAACGATCGGTGGTTTGGAGTTCCACCCATCATTATGTCACAAAGTATCGGTTGGAGTTTGGATGGGCATACAGACTGATGATGTGACCTTTGGCCACGGCAACTGCAGGGCTTGCACGAATTTTTCGTGTGAACACAAAATCGGATTGCGTCATCGAATGGTGATCGATTCAGCATTAGCCAACATTCGTTGTCTGACCAGTTTTGGGTGGTTTATCGGGACTTTGTAGACAACACGGAACGCCTGAGTGGGATCAACCCGGTGATCAGTGTCTGCCAGATGTGCGACGACTGCGCTGTTGATGGATTTGGTTGGACCTGTTCCGAGCCACGCTGGATGGTGTTCTTTGATCCGTTTTGACAAACGCCTCGTCGTGCGACCTACATATTCTGCTGTACAACAGCTGGAAAATGAGTATACAACCATGGATTGATCGAGGACGGAGTTTGTCTTCCAAGCTCAAAGTCAGCAAGGGGTGTGTGGTGAACCAACTGCGCAGCGTTGCCGCCGGAAATGTGCGCCTAAGAGTCTGATAAAGTCGATAGTTTACTGTCTCTGTTGCAATATCATTCTTAAAAGGGAGACGGATGAAAATAGCCTTCTTTTCTACCGTGGTAATCTGACTCCGTGGCTCAGACGCGATCATGTTCCGGGTTATTAAACGATCCGGGTAGCCATTTTCTCGCAACACGTTGGTGACTGTCTCCAGTTCCCGGTCTATTGTGTCTGCAGAGCAAATTTTCATTGCTCTACTAGTCAGGCAGCGAACGATGTTTCGTTTTTGCTTTAAAGGCACGAAACTATTAAAATTTTTATATTGTCCAGTCCAATTCGCTCTACGATAAACGGCGCATTGTAAACTACCATCTAGGCGCCTAGTCACATCGAACTGCTATTTAAGGAGCTAAATCGCTATTTAAGCTTCAAAACCAGGCTTGCAGAGACGAATGAAGTGATCGACTTTGATTTTGTTGAATCTATATAATTGTATTGATCTGATGATGAATTATCGAAAACAATTGTTCGTCACATCTACAATTTCAGAGTTGGCTGATACTATTGAAATATTGAGAAAAAACAAAATCTGCTAAATTGGAAACAATTTAGTTAATGTGTTGAACAACAGTTATTACAAAGTGAACCGCGTAACCCACATGCAGAAGTAGTATGTAGATTTCATTAATGCATATCGCTAAGATAAATTGTGTTTTTCTTTAGGCAGCATGATAAACAGTTGTCCAGAGGAGGTCAGTTGTTGTGCATTTTAGAATTTAACTCATTGCAAGATGGACAGTCTGGCTATTTGTTCGTATCATTTGTATTCGGATAACATTTTTAGCTGTTCCACTGTAACGAATGGCAAACACAAAATTTGATTGATAAGGATGAAACTGAAAACATTTCGAGACGACCGGGCAACCTGATCATTACTCACAAGCGAAAGTGGTTGAGCGTTCACATATGATAATTCGGTCGTGCCTAATGTGAGGCCAATGGCGCAGTGGTAAACACGGTTGCCTCATGAACAGCATGTCCCTGGTTTATGTCCCGGCAATGGCGATGATATGCACTACTGACGAGCTCTAATGAGAGCGAAACTCGAATCTAGTGCTTCTTTTCGAAAGGGGCCGACTGCAAAGTCTATGGGGATGCGACAGCTGCGATCAATTGTGGGTGATGTTCAACTTGAAAACATTGAGTTGCTTTAATCCACTTCATCAATAACAGTAGAAGAAACATATCGCGAGTTGTTAACATTTTGTTCACGCTCTTCAATCTTGAGCGTAAAACATGAAAATGTACAGGGTATGCGGATAGCAACAACAAGAGAACGGGCAACGATTTGGGGTCTACATGAAACGTGGACTTTCATCAGTTTAATGGTAGACAAACTACATGAGTCAGCATTTTATGCACACACACACAGGACCGTGCGGTGAGTATTGATTAACACTGTCTCGGATAGTTCATTAGGCCCAGCACATACGGATATATCTTTAGGAATAATTGGATTGCAGCTGTCTGATGCTATAGATAATGGCAACCTTTTTAATTAAGTTTATCCTAATCTTTCTGTTTTTCATGAACAAGAAACGAACTTTTATCTTTTCTAGATATTCCACTCACCAGATGATAGGATGGTTTATTACATCGCTCAGTGCATCGCAAGGCCACTTGTAGTGGTCACCATGTGTGATTGTCCTCTTTTACGTCAATTACTTACAAACGAGGTCTAATGCGAATCCTGTTTTACAGAGCTCGACAGATCTGCAGTGATGATTGCTTGCAAGGGGACAAGGAGAGATTAAAAATAGTGTTGCTCGCAAACGAATATCTCCAGAAGTTCGTCGATATTCATAGCCAGAAAAGACTGATCAAGACTGCCGTGTGTACGGTGCCTATGCAACAGGGCCTTCTGATGTAAGTGGAGAATTACAACTTGCTTTACCTTGTAGATATCCTGTGGTTTATTTGTGATTGCTACTCACTACCAAGATTGTTGTTCGGCTTATTCATAATCGTGCCCCACCAAAGTGTGCTGTATCACATGCAATCTATCCGTTCACTTGCGGTTGCGGTGACATCTGTATCGGCAACACAGACGGGTGCCATGACGAAGAGTGGCTGAGCGTACACCTCAGTGGTTGATACGCTCGATGACGCAACAAACAAAGATAACAGAACGAGTTAGCCGAAATTCCACCTCATCCATTGAAAAGCACAACATGAAAACACGTCACGTTGTTGACCAACTAGCTTCATGTGTTATTGCGTAACCATAATCTAAAATTACCTAACCCCACCCCCCGAGGCGTTGCTAATGTATACTCGCCGTCCTGCCCTGTGTGGGCTTAAACTGTTTATTCGTGCAGTCTGTCTACCACCGAACCGATGGCAGTCCTTGTTTAATATAAACCTCAATCATTGACTGTTTCTCTTGTTGTTGCTATCCCTATGTCCAATATATTCTAATATTTTAGATTACTGATTAGTAGTGGTGAGTTTGGTTAAGTTCAAGTTGAACATCACCCACAATTGATCGCAGCTGTCGCATTCCCATAGAGTTTCTAGTCGGCTACTATCGAAAAGAAGCACTAGAGTCGAGTTCCGGTCTCATTAGGGCTCGTCAGTAGTGCATATCCTTGCCACGGCCGGCACTAGAACTCCGGCCATGGTTTCATTAGGCAACCATGTTGACCACTGCGCCATTCATCTCACATTGGGCACGATCGAAGTATCATATGAACACTGAACCACTTTCGTCACTGAATTGAGTAAACGAAAGGATAAAGCTGTTCGGTTGGTTCGTTGAGAATTTTTTCACGGACTACTGATTGTAGCCAACTAAACAACTCTTACTTTCAAATGGAAGGTGTTCCGTTTTTTACCAACTGAATATCATTCACCTTTGATCGCAACTTCTGTAATTAAACGAGAATTTGGACTAGCCTATCTAGTACAGAAACACCGTGTTCCAAATTTCTTTCTTTCTGAATAACTCCTGTCTGGATCGAAATTCGATTTCCAATTCTGGTCTGTCCGACGTGTTAACAACCGCTACGTTAACCCCATACTCTAGGCCTTATCAAACAATTACAAAAATCAGTTGATTTCATGCTTGTTCACTGAGTTGAGCTGATTATGATGCATCTGTGCATTCCAACACGGAGCGGGACTCGTACTCGTAAGATGATCATCATCACTGTAACCAACAGTATAACACAAAACTCTAGGGTCTATTGTGTGCATTACACCTCATGGTATCTAAATGAATTTATAGAGTTGTCATTAATTTGCTATGGGCATACCTTGTAGACAAGATTATTTGCTATAGTTGTTTTATTACACGGAGTGTTGATGGATTGTTTGAAAGCAAGAATTGTTATAAATTCATTGTTGCTAACTTAGGAAAGACCTCACTGCAAAAATCCTGGACTTCGATTGAATTCGATTCAGTGACAGAAACAACATACCTAGAGACGGAAAACGTTGTACCAGCTGAGTCACGAAGACCCTCATGGAGCTCGAAAGTTTTACATTTGGATTCGGTTGCTGACTCAACTCACAATGTCATATGCAATCCACAAGCTTTTGCAGTCAGTTCACACTGGACTACGTCAGCGCCATCACTGAGCATATATTCGATATGACGCACTTGGTCAGGTGGCCAAATAAATCCGAAAACGAAATTTCTGAACTCCCAGCAGTAGAGTGCTCACCACGTCCGACCATATTTCTGTCTTTGGTTCGCATACAGTCGACGTTCAGGTGCTGAGCGGTTGAGTCTCTTTTAAAAAGATTGTAGCCAATTTTCATTGAGACTTTAAAATTCAGACGAATCTTCGCATGTTCCGAAAGTCATTGTGTTGTGGCCGCAAAACACGCTTGACCTGCGAAGTTGTTTATGGCATGAACTTTCGTGCAGGTTATGTTAGAACATTTGACCCCGAACACGTACACTCATTTGCACGGCTGACGTGCATTCACACATTGGGCAGCAGTATGTTGTCATTTGCCCTGGTGGAACGTCGCCCATACTGCGTACACCTTAGTCTGATAGTCGCTTCCGGTCCATCGTCTTCCTGGCGTTGAGACCTGCCCTTTAGTTCCCGAATATACGCACTATACTACTCATAGACGAGGCTGCATGTTGTGCAACAATAGTATGCATTTTTTGGGGAGCACAGATTACCGTATAGTCCTTCCGGACTCAGTATAAATCAGAGGACTTCACAAATCCCACGATTAAATTTTGGATTGGTTCAACGCTGTTGAGTCTGCTTTGGATTATCCCCACAACTGGTATAGTTTTGCTGATTTTCGCTAAACTTATTGTTCAATTTATTGTTGAAAGCGTGTCAGCTGAAAGTGCTCTACTGTGTCTTTGTGTGCGCTCTAGCGCAGGCAGATGTGCGCAGATGTAAACACAAATACATACAGTACATAGTCGTGCGGACTCGCCATCTATGACTTTGAAACCTGTCCGTATCATGTGGCTGGCGTCCGCTCTGGTGTGGACGGGAAATCGAGGACGCTGGCGCCCTTAGCTGTCGATTGTTGACGCGATTGGCTTGACAATCACAACCCCGGAATCACAGACTGGAAGTTGAAGCTACTGTTGGAAAGGAAATGAACTGATGTGTTAACAGTGGTGATGTATTGATTTGGGATGATTCATACGTATAAAAAGGGGGACTGAGAGACAGGTGAAATCACATGGGTAAACAAGATCACGGATTTGACTGTCAGTTTTGATACGACAAAGATGATTTGGACAAAAAATCTAATGTAACGTAAAGTGTGTCTTACTGTGTTCCGAGTTCCGGGAAATGTCTGTCGTCACAAACCATTGTGGATCTCTGTTTTCAGCACTTTCTTCTGTTGCTGTTTCATTGATAGCAATAACCATACTTTGTCCAGACACAACGTTAACTCCTAGTTATCTAGTGGCAACACTCGTTGCTATAAGGATCCTTCTGACCAGGTAAAGCTTTGATTAACAACGCATTTGTTAGTCTATTTTATAATTGAAATAGTTCTATCAGAAGTTACTGAAAACAGGGGTCTATCTTTGTTGAACTGGGAATTTTAATTTGTGACACCAAACATTTTTCAGAAACCAGATCAAACTTAGTCGCATTTTGTACCATATATATCCGTATCAAACTCAATGCATCTTAACAAGCTATCATAAAAGGCATTTTGTTACGCGTTCACTATAGCCTTACTTGTGTCTCATGTGACACACGTAGTAAGCATCCAAAATATTCTCTCTCTTTACATTCCATTCAAGCATGCTGTCTGACGCGTCCTGCACATCATAATGGGATGAAGTCTTAGAGTACCAAAATGAAATACGAAATTATAGCTACCTAACCTAGTTCTCGATCAAGATTTCGATAACTACCCAAAGCTTACTTTAAAACAATTCTACCTGAGACATACAAAGAACGCACGTTCATACACTTCAAACCCACACTTTCGTGCAAGAGAAATCGTCAGTCCAGCCTGTCCGATATCTGGAACATTGTGTTTGCGTAGTTATGGTCCTGATTCAGAATCTGCTTCGAAAAAAATCAGACAACTATTGAATCGCATTCTAGAAACCATCATTTTATCATAGCGGCTGCTTTTTTTCTGATGTGATGCGAAAAGTTTTGTTTGTTTGTTTTTAGCGTGCCTATTCGTCTTATTATATAAACATGCTAGGTTGCATCGTGTATACCGTAAGATGCAATCACATACAACCATCCACTAAGTACAATGTTAATGTTTATTGACTTATCCTTTGTGCCCTGTAGAAAACACCCGCTAAGAATACTAAAACTTTTGTCAGTTGAGAACCATTCACTGGGCAGGCGGAGCGCCGGCCATTGATCGTAATAACTCAAGTAACTGAGCACGTAATTTTGTGGATCCAATCAGAATGACGCATGGCTTGCAACCACAGCTTTCAAGCTTATAATGACACTAACGGTTTGAAACAACCATGGCACTTCCAAGAAGGAGAAAGCAAGACGCAATCATGTCTAAATTTTAGAAATCAGATAACATTTACTATGTTTTATTCATTGGTACAGGAAACTGATTCAGTTTAACATAATTTCATGATTATTTCCTCACAAAAGCGTCTAATTTGTATTTGAATCCGGTCATTCATACAGGCACTCTTAGTTTGTTGAGTGAAGTCAGAAAACGTCACAACCGTTCGTCCACTACCGTCCACATGGGCAGAACATGGAACAATACCCTTAATTGCTTCGTCAATTCATACAAAGTTTAAGCACTTCTAAACTTCGAAGTAAATATTCATAGAGCGGGTTACGCCTTAAGGAAAGGAAACATATGAACCTGACTAAAAGTATGAAAGTAGGTGATCGAAAGTGAATCTTAACAAAAGATACGCGGTGACCACGAATATGTGGGTCTGATCGATGGGTGTTCTGCTTACCTCCTCAAGGTGGTTTTCAGTGAGGGAGATGGGAATACTTTTTGTGGTTAGATTATCCAGAGTAGCCTTGTAATATATATATATATATATATATATATATATATCTGAAAATTCTTTATTTCCCGCTTTTCAGATAGGGAATTTTGCATAAAAGCCAGATTTCTGTTCACGTGCAACAGGCAAAGTTCGGCACTATTGTTGATAAGTAACGAAGCAAACCTTAAACATAACGCTCAAAAGACACATCTGACTACTAAATTTACGCTTAAGTAACCCAACACCAAAGAAGCGAAACTAACGGCTGGATAGAGATGTTTTGTCTATGAGTCAGTTATCATTGCTCGTTGTCTGGAAGACATATATTAAGGCCGGTAACTGTGTCGACTGTTATTCACGATCACATCTACATTTCATAATTATTCTAACCTTCTTCGAACGGACACAGTTGATATTTCAACACAGTCTTCCACTACTAAACAAGAGAGTCCGCTCATATAAATTGCACATTACTGACAATTGGTTACAGCTTTTGCAGTCCGGTGAACATTTTTGCGGGCTCGCTCCGAAACGACGCAATAGACTCGAGTTTTAATCTCGTGTAAACTTGTCAGTACATTTCTATGTAATAATCGCGATTTTGACTGCGGTCAAGTTTCTAGGAGACAGTAGCGTTTTTATCTGCGCCACTAACATTACACTAGATGTGACTGACTGATCTCATGTTACGTCGGCTCATTGAGCTAAAAAAGTCAGATGCGTGAAAAACAGGCAGGATTCCAGTTCGGTCGAGGGTGGTGTGATCACATTTTTTCTTTGCGACGGACCTAGGTGCATCGGCACCCTTGTAGGCAGCTGACTGTCGTGGTCTTTGTTAGACCTAAAGGTTGCCTTCGATTCGACTGCTTTTAGCATCCTTCGGAACTGTCTTTTTCACAAGGAGTACCAGAAAAATACGTGAATCTGTTGAGATCACTGTATGCTCACTCTGCAAGCAGGGTGAGAGTTTATGGACAACTGTCTTTGGCGTTCACCACTTCCAGTGGTGTTCGTCAAGGGTGTCCGATCTCCCCCTTCCCGTTTAGTTTTATCATGGATGACAGTCCGGAAAGTGCACTTGAGGAGTCCAGTGAGCTTTGTGTTGAGCTTCTTCCTGGCACTAGGTTGATCAACATGCTATATGAGGATGGCATTGTCTTACTTTGCCTCTTTGTCGAGGACATGCAGACCATGGTGAACAAGATGAGCGACCAGGATGTTTTGTATGGAGTGCATATTGAGTGGAATTGCGTGGTGTTCAAGCAACAACGTGGTCACGAAATATGAAGACCATGACTGTTGCACTGAGCAAAGTGGGTAGGTGTCACCTGCCTGGCTTGGGTAATCGTGATCGTTCAAATCGCTAGTTAGAAACGTTATTCGAGACGTTGGTGTGCCACAGTCAATGGTGTACCTGCATTCATACTATTCCCATTTCTTCCGTTTACTTCTCTTTTATTAATTTTTAACCTTTTTGGTAACACCTCTTCCAGGATATTTCACGTCACTGTTGTGTGCGACTGCCCGAACCCCAGTACCTTCTAATGAGACTCATAGCTGTTATGACGATGACGCTAAACTGTGTTTATTCTGAAATTTACGGGAAACTTAACTTTTGCGTTACCAAGTTAATTGACCCAACTTGGCGATTGCAATCTACCGTGAACCAAAGCTCTTGTGTGGAAGAGGCCATCAAATGAAAGCCTAATGAAAGATCGATGGCAAACTGGTCTTATGAATGTTATGCACTACTGATTAGTTGTAAAAATAAACGGGATTCGATTCTAGCTGGAGTGATACAATATTTGTTGTCAATTATGAAGGATGTTAAGTTTACATAGCTCTTTGTCTGGTAACTGAGTCCTTCAGTTCGTATAGCGACCATCTCTGGTTTGGATTATAATCCGGTTTTCTTTAGCTGACGAGGTTTACATCTCATAGATTACTGGTTTGACGGTGAAAAGTTAGGGGAAGTATCGGCCGCTTCTTACTGCCTCATTTCACTGTAAGCAATGCTGACTATTTATGATATACTGCGTTCTTTGTCAAATACGCTGACAACAAAACGATTATCGATTAAACGATGTGATTTCATTACTCTGTGTAAATGAGAATGAACACACTTCACATGGGTTCTTCGTTACTTGATGACGTGATACAGTTGTGTTAATAGTAGCAACATGTTTAGGTTTCTGTAGGTGTATTGTGCAACAAGCTAATTCAATAGAGCGTACCCTGTTTAGAATGCGCACTGTTGCGAACGTGTCGACGACATATGCAATCGGCAGTGTCTGTAATCAGGTTGTCTGTTTTGCGCGGTCAATAAACCCATGTCACGTGCACACGCTGAGGGTTTGGTCCAGCTGGTCGTGCACTGTGAAAATATGTTATCGTGCGCTGCGCTCGGACGCCAGATTCAGTTTTTCTACCCCTGTTTCAGCTTGAGTGGAAAATGAACTATACTGTTCGATTAATCAGCTTTATCTGCGAGAAGCGTTTAACGGCTGTCTACTGACGAAACACTTGTGCAATAAGGGAGAAATTGAACAGATTCACAATTACAAACTGAAAATTCACTTCTCACTGTGTGTAAAGCATTTCATTAACTTTACCACACGTTTAGTCACAAAAACTGGCATACAGCTGTCTTGTTATAATTTTTCAACTCTACATCAACCACACTATTGTAATCAGGTAGAAACCAAAAAATCTTAAGATTAAAATATCAGTCATGAGCGATCGCAATAGGTTTGATCCTAAATGATCGAGTCAAGATACTATACTGATGGTCACACTAGTTAACTTAAATTGAAATATCACTTTATTAAATCAAAAGTAACTAGATCACATTTCCTTTCAAATTATGTGTGACAAATTCTCCGGTATGCTCTGATGTCTGTTTGCATGAGTATGCCGATGATGTTATGCTTTTAATATCGATGAAAAAGAACAAGAGGAAATTCAATACAGTGAAGTAACAAAAACAGTAGGACGGTCGAAATACCGTCAGCGAATCTTAAACTCTACAAAGTATCTAAACATGGATTTTACTCAACGTAGTGTTTACTAATTCAACCCCCATCATCTTTTGATTGACTAATTTGCAAACTTCTAACTCTGTTAAGTATCTCAGAGTTCCAGATTCCATAGATTTTACGTGGTTAGAACATTTTATTGATGTCTCATCAACAGTTTTACGATAATATTTCCACTTCTTCCGCTTGAAGTACTTGACACCTTTCTGTAATTCTACAAGATTGTTTATCCTGGGTTATATGTTGCCCAATCAGCTCCACCGTTTCCTAGGCATATTTATCTAACTTTTTGCAAAATATTTCACTATTTTGAGTCAACCGCTTTGAACTATCCCTACTTCAAGTGTGCTCTAGTTTTACTTTACTTGTTACTCGTATCCTTTCTCATTGCTTCAATGTCAGCAGACTTCATTTCGATCCATCATATAGCTCCACTAACTGCGTATTTCACAGCTGTTCCAGACAATCTTTTAAGCCCCTGTTTGTATCCATCTCAGCTGGTAGGTCTCCTGTCCTTTCTTCAAATTTTCACGTTATCTTTGCAACATGCGCAAAACATTTACAGGGTTAAGGGAGCAGTTGATCAACAGTTATTTTCCACAAGGTTTGTTCTGTTTTCACACACCTTAAAATAATGAATTGCCAACTACATTATTTTCAACAGACACCCTGTTGTGAAAAACATGGGTTTCAGCTAGACTCAGACTAATGGCAGGAATAGCGTCCCCTCAAACCGCAACTGCTCTACCAGACTGGTCATGAAGCTACAGCAGAGCTCAGAAATATCATATTCGGTCTCAGCTGTCTACTCACATCTCTATGTTTTATGACATCCACAAGTCTGTTACACGATTTGTCAACTATAGTGTCGTTGATTAGCCAAAGCAAGTTGTTGTTCGTGATAGCTGTTGTTTAAAAAAGAAAATATATTAGTATTATAATAGTGACTTCAACAAACGGAACAATAGTCATGTTTAGAATATGACAGACAAAATCGGATAACCAAACGACAGAACGATTCAGCGGAGAATTCTGTTTCTACAAAAATTTGGCCACAGTGACTATCGGCAAAGTGGTGGGCAGCTGATTCGATCTTGTGTTCACTCAGCATCACGCACAGCTTGTCTACCTGAACTATCAGTTGATGCCTGTTCACGGGTAGTGGGCTTCATTTCTCGGTGTGCGTAATAATGATGGTCACTAGGACCTGTTCATTGGTCACTGTTCGCAAAAAACCTTTTTCAATCCCATCTGGGCAGTGGTAGATCCTTATTCAGTTGCAGGCTAACCACAAACGGTTGATGGATTCAACGTCAATAGAAAGGAAATCGCAACATCTAAGAAACGTAAGGTTTTAGTTTGTAGTGGAAAAGTTAAGTGCGAATTGAAATAGCTAAATTTCTGTGCATCGGCATACGGCATTAAAGCGGATTAAGCGTGTAATCGGTAAGTTTACATTTAGTAACCATTAAGTCTGATTGCAGTTTCTGCATTCATATTGACTTAACAGCCAATCTCTCTCGAATACATTTAACAGTTAAATTTGTTGCACAGTTGAGTAGTTGTTCTTACGAGCACCCAATGTTTGACAAAATACGATCACATTCCGAAGTTTGTAGAGAGGTGGGTCGTAGATTCTAGAGAAAAGTTTACAATCCCTCATTTGAAGACTTACGCCAATGACCAATGAGCAACACAGACCACAAGAGAGAATGGAGAGTTAAGAGAGAATCCCGTCATTTTACACTAACTCTCAACTGTCCAACCTTCACTTCCCCAATTGCTTTAAGCCAATCTTGTAAAGGATACCCGAATAATCTGCCTTCTGGAAGTTACTGTTGTGTTCCTATTCGGGTGCATACTATATTGTCACATTTATAAGCCTTAGCCTCATTCTTATGTGCGTGGACGAATGGGTCGTTGATCGTTAAAGGAGCGACCAATCAGAACGCAGCTTGAATCCCAACGCTAACGTGGGACACAGGCGGACTTGGCTCGTATACAAGTTGACACCAGTGTTAAATAAATCTGACGAAATCCTAACATGGATGTTACATGAGACAATTTTTCAGACAAAATCTGACTAGGCACAATTTGAAGCGCTTCTAAGGGAACATATTTGATCAAAGAATGAGTTCGCTGAGAAAAGCGTGTAGAAAATATGAAATGGAAAAAGTGGCATCTTGAAAAACTCCAGCGCTTCATTTGGTATTAACGTAGATTCCTGGTCGTTGTCACGAACAGCCAGTCATAAAACTAAGTAAAACATGTGGTGTTCACATTGTAACATTCGAGGTGAGATAACAAACGATTTCTCTCCAATAAATAAATGCACTACTGCAATCGAAAAAGCACGTAAACCTTCTTGTTTTTGATATCTAAAAAGGAAAAGTGCTGTGCACCATTTTAACAGGTGTTTTCTTCATTGAAAAAGACACCTAGTAAGAAAACTGTCCTTTTATCGTTAAACGATGCAATGACGGACAGATTTATGAGGAAAATGTTTCCAAAAATTTCTATTACAAGTAATGAGCGTTTTTCATTCATACTCTAATTGTCTGCCGAACAATCAACGTGAAACTGGTGAGGTAAACGGCAGAACTAAAACGGTAGTATATTCTTTCAAACCTACGGAATAATGCTTTTGGTCGGGTTAATTCAGTGAATTTCAACTTCAGAAGTTTTCTAAGTACATTAACCACCTTATAGACTGAGGTATTTATATTCATGTGGGGTAATAGGTTTCGTAGGCAGATTTCTGGTTAATGGAAACTAAAAACTTTGACGTGTACAGATTTTGTGTCGAACTGTTTCGGAAGAATGACCAACAGAGGGAACAATGGCTTCAGTTAAATAAATCAGGAAACCCGGCGACCCTAAGTGTAGGAGACAGTAAAAATGCCGGAGGAGATTGCTAGTCTGACTTAGTGGCAGAGAATAATGACTGATCGGTGCTCTTTAGACTTAAAGTATTGAACGAAAAAAAGGAGCAAAGGTAGTTACCATCGGCTAAATCTATTGGACTTGACGTGAAAAGAGCACGGTTCTCATTTGCAACTTGCTGTAATTTCACATACGAATCGACTGAATACTTACGTAAAGGGATCGCAACGATTTATCATTGATAATATTTTAGAAGAGACCCAATTGCGAAAAGTCTGGACTTCGGTTGGATTTGAATCGGCGACAGAAACAACATACCCAAACGCAGCACTTTTTCAAGATTTATCATTTTCTTTACAGCGATTACCTGATCCCATTTAAGGTACTGCGTTCAGGTAAACCCGCCATACTTCATGCAGTGTTAAGTGGAATACAAACATGGCATAGGTGGGTGCAGCCGTAGTGTGCATGGTAAGGGAACATTTTTTGATTCGCGGATGTTTAGAAGCCTAACTAAATTCTCATTGCCCTACCGACGATTGAGGAGATCCCACAAGTATACATGAAATCCAGTGGAGAAACACACGTCCGGTTATATTACGACTGCCTGATAGTGTCCGCCTTTCGACTGTTCGCTGATATGTTGAAAACCTCGATAGGCTGCCGTCTGATCACATGAATTTGAGGTACAGCTGTCTAGACTTGTCATTGAACACTAGCGCAGGAGGTGGTGCATGCGTGGATTGTAGAAGACCTGGAGTCCCAAATTTAGTTTCTCGGTCTACAACTTTCCCTGTTCCTCTTTTGATTCTCAGTGTACACTTGTTACTGAGGTATATATTTACATCAACCTCTCACCGTATGAATTTCCCGGCCGTTTAGCTAAACTGGTGATAATTTCGAGTGTGCGTCAAAAAATGAATAACGATTAAGTCTTTGACCTTTCTGACCCAAGATTTAGAAACACCCTTGTATAACTCTCATTTTCTGCTACTCGTTGATCTTAGTCTCTTCAGTGCAAAAGTTTTTAGCTGTTAACGGATGGAATATCAATTTCGAGCACGTGGCAGGTGAACCGCGCCAAGTAACCAACAGCTTCAGACCAAGCAATGCAGCTACAACCGGACTTGTTATGTAGTGAATCAGTAGGGGGGACATGTAATGTTTTGCGGCTTGGTGTAATCAACAATTCCAGGTGACATCTGACAACGAGAAATATGCTTCATATGTAATCCAGATGGATGATACACAATTAACGCAGTGCTCGTATGGCATATTATTTCTTCTCAGTTTAACACTCGTAGTAATAAAATTTCATATTATGCTAAAACAATTCCTGAACACTGAATAAGCTCACGGCTGTTGATTTTGGAGTTGCCCTGTTGACGCAGAAAATGGCCTTTTGTTTCGCTTGGATTAGTTGAACTTGCCTGTACGAGGGCTAATGAAATGAATATATGGCATGATTTATTTCCAGAAGTCAGCTATAGACAACCAGTGATTTTCTTATTTATTTGGTAAGTAGTGATTAATCCTTTTCGATAGTTCAGTATTACTTAACCCTCCTTGACAAAAAATCTTGTTGATAGCTACTCACATTTCTGCTATCTTGAGTGGTCGGCTCACGTTTCCAAAGCTGACGCTGTTTCCCGACGCCTTATGAGACAGTAAAAATCGCAGTCCAGGGACGATAACGAAACTATCTGTATACAGAATCGTGGTGTTGTTTACACTGTTGAGTGGTGGGTAAGACTTGAGCATTATAACAACACAATGTGCGGTATTTACGCCGCTTTTATCTGCAATGTCAAGCTCATTCACGGTATGCGATGATCGAAAACAGTTTCCAACACTGGAGCAGTCAATTGAACAGACACTGATGTTATTAATACTGAAATAGTGTTGTTTCTTAGAGCACGTTTGTCAGATGACTGACAAACAAATATTGGAGCAACTGCTCCTGGAGCAGATAAAAACAGATAAGCAAAACCATGGTTGTCAAAAGCTACAGTATTAGGAAGTTATTAGCGTAAACCGTTTGCGTTTTAATATCGGCATTAGATAGTGGAAGGATACAATATTCAATCAAAACGTCTGGAAAAGTGTAATCCCAACGTAATTCAGAAAATTCAATAGACAACAACTACTTAGCTGTGAACACGAACGTACGGTACCTGAAGGAACTATAAGTGTCATAGGTCGTGGGGACGTGAGGGTTTGTTACGACTAAAAGTACGGCCCGAATGCGTTGACCGTCATGAATTGGCTAGTCATCAACACACACACACACATCAAAACACCAACATCAAACGTCTACAGTCTGTTTTCTTCAGCCTTGCTTTTGCAATTAGTTTCTCAATCAAAATTTTATAGTTTGTTTTCCCTGATCCTTCATGAAATGAGTGAAGATCATCTCCCGTGACCGCAGCTGTCGCACTTCCATAGACTTTCCAGCCGACCCTTCTCGAAAAGAAGCACCAGACTCGAGTTTAGCTCTCATTAAAGCTCATCAGTAGTGCATATCCTTGCCATGGCCGGGACTAGAACTCCGGCTACGCTTTCATGAGGCAACCATGTGTACCACTGTGCCATTGACCTCACAATGGATACGCCTAGCAGGTTTAATGAGGTCGGAGATTTCGACCTGTCTAGAAAGTTCTATTCGCGGGGTTATCGATTAGAGTTAACAGACAGTAACCGTGTCTCCTATCGAGACGATCGGGCAACCTGATCATTACTCACAAGCGAAAGTGGTTGAGCGCTGACATGTGATAATTCAGTCGTGCCTAACGTGCGGTCAATGGCGCAGTGGTAAACACGGTTGCCTCATGAACAGCATGTCCATGGTTCAAGTCCCGGCAGTGGCGATGATAAGCACTACTGACGAGCACTAATGAGGGCGAAACTCGACTCTAGTGCTTCTTTTCGAAAAGGGTCGACTGGAAAGTCCATGGGAATGCGAAAGCTGCGATCAATTATGGGTGATATTTTACTTGAAATAAACCGAATCCCCGACTACTCATCAGTAATCTAAAATATCGCCTAGCAGGTATAATGAGATCGAAGATTTCGGCCTCTCTAGGGAG